>UCOH01012497.1:0-59505 GCA_900474275.1 Synergus japonicus | reverse complement strand
ATATATATATATATATATATATATATTTTTTTTTCACATCGAGTTCGTATCTACATTATTACTAGCTTTATGCCCATGCATTTCAGTTACTACAAACCCTAATAATAATGCATGTATGTAGATACAAAATCGTTTTAAAAAATAGTTTCGTGTATAAAATTCTAAATTACCAATTAAAATGTATCCTTAACCTCAAAATGAAAAAAAAATATATTTAATTTCCCAAATAAAAAAATGTCTTAGATTTTTGAAAAGAATATTTTCTCTAACTGAAGTGAAGGGATAATGCATATAAAGAGTTTTTGTGGAGCCAGTATCTGAATTATATAAAAACTAAAAGTTTTTGAACGGGGATAGGAAGAGGTGAAATCGTGACGAGTGAAAATACAGCAATATTGACGTAAAGGAGCGAACACTGTGGATACGTACTAGGACTTGCTAGGACTCAACTGATATGGTCCGATGGTTGAGAGGAATATCCTATCCTAGGTAGAATATGATCCCATAAGTTTACTCGATGCATCCCGACCACGAGAATAATACACAACACGCGTCATATACGATTTTACACGCGCTTGATGCTTACGGGTAAGTGTATGCGTGCATGTTGGCTCGCACACTTCTCAACTATGGGACGTCGCGGTTATATACACACTGAAAAAAAAACCACTACAGCACTAGCAGTACACTACGCCCATCGGCCACGATCACACATTTCCGAAAACATTTTTCTGGCGACCTATCGAAGAGAACGTGGAGAAATTTCTGTCCGTTGGGCAATCAAGAACGTCCTTATTCAACGGCGCGAATGAGCCGATTCGATGCTCTTTCAGCATTTTTCATCGTCGTTTCGACGCTCATCGGCTCGAATCCCACTTGTACGCGAGCAGAGTCACTTTAGATTCACTACAGGATATTGAGTTGCACTGTAGTTGCACAGTCCGAGGAATGTGAAAGATTGTCGCGGTAATTCTTGAAATGAAGATTTTTTCGAATTTAAGGAAATTGATTTGAAGGAAATCAAACCGAGCTTGATGATCGACGTCTCTTTTCGTCGGGTTTCGGGATTTCGCGTCTACACAGCAGCTCAGCCTGCTGCTCAGCTCAGCGTTCTTTCGTGGCGCGGCAAGCGTTCGGCTATTTCCGTCGTTGAACGTCGAAGCTCGGCTCGGCTCTCGCAGCAGCAGTACATACTCGCGTGCGTGTTTCATATGCATACACATACATATCGAAAATTCCGACCGCGTACATTTCAAAAGTAGTGAGTAGCCGTCGCCGCGTCGTGCCCTTCGCAACTCCCGGTCGATTTTATATTTTCGAAATTCCTATACAAATATTACTCAATTGTCTCGCTTTTAATACATCTTGATTCACAAATCAATTCAATCTATTTTAGATTTCGACTAACCACGTATTCTAAATTTATGATACCATGTTCAGTACTCTACATCACGACAAAATGATAGTTTATTGTTGTTTTGCTTAAAATTTCTCCAACTTTACGTTCGCAATAATAAATATTTTTGTATTCACTAAAACTAGGCCATTTACCTCCGTCTGTATGCGAAATGGAGGTGCGTACAATATGTGAAAATACTAATATATTAGTGTGAATGAAAAGTTGGTAATTGCGGTATCTGAAAATACATATATGATTTTAAATTTACAATTGCCTAGTTTTAGGAAAAAATATTTATTTTTGCGAACGTAAAGTCGGGGAAACTAAATTTACTTTTATGATTATTTCCAGATTTTTCCTACGACAAAAAGTGAAAATTCAATGTAAAAAACCTAAATTTTAGGTTAAGTTTGTAATTTGATAATTAGAAACATTTTTCTTAGTGATATAGGTATGCATTCAGCGAGACATGACAATATAACCTTGAAATTCAATTTGTAATTTGGATCGAATTTCATTTCAGTGCATGAATAAATTCAAGAAACAAATAAGTGTTAGGAATCACAAAACATTTCTTCTTGTGTAATTATCCATCATAAATACGGATCTTACTTCCAAGAAAAAAATCGAATCCCGCAAAAAGAAGAAAAAAACATTATAGTTAATAGTTGACGAAATGTAGTGCAGCATGATCTGATTGGAAGTATAAATTTAAACAACAATGTGCTCCATATGGAGTAAGTTGCCCAAAGAATTTATAAAATATAAAGCAAGGGCAACTCAGCGAAATCATGCAATAAAAACGACACTCGATCCATTTGAACAAACTATATAACAAAACTGACAAATCCAAACTCCTGCTAAGAAGCAAAAATTATCTACAATCTACAGCACAAACAGTGGCGCCTTCGCAGCTGATCACGTGACTGCGTTTTACACGAGTCGTAAAATGTCTCGAAAAGTGTCACGTTGTCACGTGCTGGAAAGCCGAGACCTCGCAACAGAATATCATGTTTAGAAGGCAAAGAAAACGAGGAAAAACTTTCTATAACTGACGTAATTTTCTTACATGGATATACATTTAAACATTTAACTCTATCTTCTTATTAATAACAATTTATTTTTAAAAAAAATTGTATTCCTTCCCGAATTCGAATATGGATTTATATCATATTCTCTGATATTTTTTTATTCCCTCGAAACTGGCCAAATGCCTCATTTTACAAATTCTTATCTACCAAGTCGTTCCACCAGCTCTGCATTGTAATCAGCTCTAATTCCATAAAAACGAAAAACTCTACTAATTATTATATTATCCCTTAACAATTATTCTATTTAATTTCCAGCATGATCGGAACATTGAATTTTTAGTCATGATTCACATTACATGTATATATACACTGAATGCGGTGACTCGTTCTACGAACATCTAAATGCCTGCGCTTCAAACTACATATAATAGCCGTGCAGATAATCGTGACAGCAGAAATCACACGAAACAGCATCTGCAGTTGCTTCTATTCTTCTATATTCTATTGTTTTTTTGTCAAGTACGATTGTGGCCAAAGAGAATTTACTATGTACTTGAATGGAATGTTACATTGAACAACGATGCTATGATATATGACGTTTTGAAGGCAGCGAGTGAATGCAGTATGTACCTTATACTATGCATGTATGCACAGCTTAACAGCATATTCACAGCAAAATGTGCCAATTGCTAAACTGAATATAGCCGAAGGAGCCAATGAAAGGTTGCATGAAGTAGGGGAAACGCCACAACTCTTTCCCCACTGCAGCCAATTGAACAGAATCGCGCGCAATCGCTTCGCCAAAACACAAATGCAGAGCCGGCTACAAGAATATATGTGCCCCAGGTAAAAAAGAATTTACTGATAGAAAAAACTTGAACCGCACGTTAGTTGATTGAAGGATTCAAGTTTACACTGTTCAAAATTTATGTTGTACACTGAAAATTGTGTATAGATATAGTAGGCCGATTTTTCAAAACAAATAAACCCGAAAGAAGTAGCCCGATTAATAAATACAGACAGTTAAACCTCGGACACCCTGTATAATTAAAATTAGTAAATACCAGTTTTGATACTAAAACATAATTATTGAAATGAATAATATCCTGATGGTTTTGTTTTCTTCTGACCAATAAATTGCGCCTGTACATATATTATTGTATTTTGCTGGCAAAAATCAGTTTTCAGTTTCAAGTTAGCAATTTAAAACAGAGTAGGCATATTGATTTGAAAATAGTAAAATACATATGCATAGGTCATAAAGAACCCTATTTCACTTACAGTGTAATTTCACAATGAATATAATGGAATTAAATCATTATGTAATTTTACAATAAATGCTTTATACAATGAAAAAAATTATTTTTTCATTATGTACGACTTAACACATAAAGTCAGGGATATGACAAGAGTTTCATACGCAATGATAGAAACTTACGTTCAAATTGAATTCAAATCTTTACCAAAAAAATTGATCCTGTTATCAATCGAATCCTGTATACTAACTGCGTATAAACTTGAGACCGAGAAAGTGTAGTCTAAGGTCCCCTTAAGTCTTAACATATAGTTATTAGGACACTAATTACATATATTTTGAGTTTAAAAAGATAAAACTGAAATAGCAGAACTGATCTTTATGCTGAAAATAAAATCTGGTGAATAAGTTATATGCCCTAAATTATCTTTCAGGTAACTACCATCTCGTTTAGACCTAAAATAAAGAATTAATCATTATGAATACCTCCAAATAACGTAAATTCATATTCAGTTTGTGTAAAAAGTGTGTCAGCTCTAAAATTCGAATTGATCAGAATAATTCTTAAAGCCATATCGCATTTTGTACATTCTTTTATAATTTTATCATTACAACTGTCAGTTTATTTTTGATGGAATGTATGTTAATCAGTTGGGAGAAACATGCTATAGGTAAAATCCAAGATTTTTAATGCACTTTGAGTATGTTGAAATACCGCCTAGTATAGAAAACATAAGCTTTTACATTAATATTGTGTCTTATATGAACCTAATCTATCGCAGAATCACATAAGCTGGAAATTTCTCATCGAAAATATATACAGAATGAACCTTCGTTGTGTCGATAAAAATAAAAGATTCGGGTCTTACCGGCGTTTAATATTTATAAATTAATTTGGAAGCTGAATAAATCAGCTGCAGTCAATAGAAAGAAAACTAATGAAACGCGGCAAGTTAGTGATAGGAGCGACAGTTCCTTTGTAGCAGGCTAGGTATACTATACGTATGTATAACAAATCGCTCCGAACAAGTCTGCCAATGAAATCACCCCATTTCAAACATCACAGCTGACTACTACGTAAGTCAGGATGCTATACCTGTACAGTATATGTATTCGAATTCGTCACGTATGCCTTAACATTTCTTATGTATTAGGATTTTACATTGAATACGTGCAAAAATCTAATGACAAATGTTAAGGCATACATGACGAATACTGTACTTCCGTAATATTGCCATGTTTCTTTGCATTTCTTTCTAATTTTACAATTTATAAAATATGTAAAACAATATTATGTTTTCGAGAAATAAATACATAAATGCTATTACGAAGCACTATTTATATCACAACAACAATAACAACAAAAACAACAACTTACGTATTAAATGATATTGATAGGAGTTTATATTTACATTAAATTTTTCAAATTTTATACGAATTTGACTTTCATTAAATTAAAGAATTTTTTGATGACACCACTTCTGTATATTATCAGTTTATTCAGGTATTTTTTCACAAACGCTCACATGATTCAAGAGTGGCGCATATTCTTCCTTAAAATAATAGTGAGAAAGGGCCCACTTGGCAGACGTGTGAACTGAAAAACACCATAAGTATGTATTTTTTGATACCCCTGAATTGTGGAATCCTGGGGTTTGGTACGCTTGCGCCGGCCCTTAATTCGACCATGGTGGTACCAATGTTGCCTGCTATGCCAATGCTGCTGCTGGCCAATGCTGCCAGCTCTCTCTTGCCCTCGCAGAAGAGTAGCGAGGGGAACAGTCTGGGGCTCCCGCGGCCGCGCGACTCGCCCCCTAATCGATTCCCCTACCTTTCGTCCCACCATCCGCCCTCAAAGCAATCACTCCTCCTTCCCTTTTTCCCATTTTCACCCGATCAAAATCTTCCCATTTCTTCTCTTACTCTCTATTCTGCTCTATTCTTTATTCTTCATTTTCAGCCTTTTTTCTTGCGACAGAAGAAATTAATATTTTCAAATGCCAGCTAAGAAAATTGCTTCTTATTCAACTCAAGAACGTCAAATTTCGTTTGTTACTTCTAAAAAAAGTTCTTCCCATTTTCATAATAATTCAGGATAATCCACTTAGTGAATCGCTCTCCTTTAGGTCCTTTAGGTTTAAAATACATATACATATATAAGCCATATAAAAATATGGATTGTTCACTCGGTGAAACTTCTGTGGCCTAATTTATCGTGTCAATTGTGAATATTTATTGTTTACAGTACTGCTCTCTGCATTTTACAGAATTGTGAGACTGTTATTACAGTATTTTAATGCCTGTAATTCATTGACGAGCGATCTCGAGCGCCGTCAATGCATCGCATTACTCTTAATTTCATTTCTCAAAAATAAAAAGAAAACATTTTACGCTTTAAAAAAGGGGATCGAATTTTCAGTTTTTGAAAAAATAGTTATAACCATTTGATAGATCATGAATGAATTTCTTAAAAACATGTATAGGACAAAATTTTATTTATTCTATACGAAAAGAGTTTAGGACATTCGAAATAAGGGTTACCAGCACAAAATCCAAAAATTCACCCTTGTCTACTTCGGTCATTTATATCAAATTGAAAAAAAATTTTTTCCTGTAATATAGTACTACCTATTAGAACTACCTAACAGATCCAAGTAATTTTTCAGAGTAAGTTCTGTTGAGAACAAATTCTCCATGAATACTACTTTTGGGCAAAAAATGTGTTTATATCTACTTTTCGCATTAGAAAAGTTTGAAAGCCTAATTTGGAATCAATATTTAAAGCAAGTTATAAGTGTACTTATTTATATTTTTAATTTTAATTAAGTGTCGTGGCGATGCGCCTTCTGAGAACGAACACATGCTAACCTTAGTCCTTAAATGCGTTTTAGGCGATTTTAGACAGATCTTGAATCTAATGCAACGATTACCAATACCAAGCACGATAAGAGCTTGCATGTGTGTGAGGAAGGAACACAATCGTTTCCGCCACTACTTAGTACTTGTTTCTATTTAACCGTGACATGGAAACGTAATACGTATTTCATATTAAAAAAAAAAAAGTTACAAGAATTATTTAAACGCATCTTAAAACAAATGTTTTTCAATTAGTATGTGTTTTTAAAACTGTAAGACTTTTACATTTAACAGTTTGAAAATCCAATTTCTTTCACTTTTCCTTTGTTTCTCAAGAAGTTATGGAGAAAAAAATTTTCTAATGTTAAATATTTGAAATTAAAAAATACTCACCCCTGAATCAATTCCTTGAGTATTTGGAGTTGTTGATCGTTGCTGCATGCTGTGGAAATTCTAGAACAGATATAGAAAAAAAATTTCAAGCTCTTATTGTAAACAATTTTTGAGTAAACATTTGTAATTCACGATTATTTCTTGCTAAAAGTTAAAATATACTAAGATCATATGTTACAATAAATGTACAGACAAATTCAGATTATCTCAGGTTTTTTTTTCAATTTTTTTTTTACTTCAAAAAGATAGTAGAACACAAAGTTAATAATGTGAACAAGGAGCAGAGTTACCGATCTGACAACGCTGACACGAAGTCTGTGCACTATTATTATTATTATTATTATTGAAAAAGTAAAAATGATGGGAAAAAAATTCGGGTAATCTAAATTTGCTCGAATGATAAGTAACGTATACCCTTAAGACTTAAGAGAATGTGGTAATTACCATAAAAGCAAATTTAGTTTCGCCAACTTTACACTCACACTAATAGATATTTTTTACTAGAACTAGGCCACATGCGTCAGTTTCGTACAGATGGAGGTAAATGGCGTAGTTTTAGTGAAAAATATTTATCAAAACAAACTTACAGTTGGCAAAACTAAACCGCTCTTATGATAAAGTGTCATTTGGATATAATTAATTGAATTAGTATTTGTTTTATTTTATTTAATGTAAAATGCGAAATTGATACAATTTCAAGTGTTTGTTCAACGTATAAAAGTATACAATTCGTCCTTTAATTTCGGAAAAGCAGAATTTTAAAAATTATAAACTTCTCATCTTATAATTAATTTCTTAAAATGTTAAAATTAAGTATAACATATAATATAAAGACATACCTGTGGCTGACCAGTCGCTTGTGGTTGCGGCGATGCAGAAGGAGGTGGTGCTGGAGATTGAGAAAGAGCACGTTGTGGAGACTGGCTAGAGGGGCTGGTTTGATTTGACGGTGGAGGAGGCGGATTTGGCGGTCCACCTTGATTCCAACCTCGTTGATCCGAATATATACTTGAAGGGTGTCCACCTTGTGTAGCGTAAGAATTGATCTGTAAAGAATGAAATGTAATTAGTATCTCTCTTTAAGAAGACCCTAAAACTTTAAATTTGATAAATGTAAGTTGTAATATATATTTTTTTCTTTCCGTATTTCGTTACCTGGTGATGACTATAAGGTGAGTGAGGTCTCGCTGGAGATGAGTAGCGCTGCGAATATGGTTGATATGGCATTGGTGTTGGGGAACTTGGACCTCCAGGACCGGGATGCAATCGTGGCGAACCCTGAGAAACATAAGGAAATAAGTTGTAATTCATTAAGAAAAAGATACTATTATTTATAATATGTAATAGAAAGCCTGTTGTTTAATTAACCATTTAATTAATCATTAAAAAATTCTGCTTCTCTATTAGTTATCGATTCTCTTTCTACGATGTTGGTTTTTAAACATTTTTAGAACATATTTGCAGTTTGTACACTTTTTCTCTAATTCATGCAACTTAACTAGTTTTCCATAAATTTTAGTGAAGAATTTTTTGAATAAATATATATATTTTTTTATATATTCAATTTCTCCATTTTACTGAAGGGATATTAGAAATAGACTAGTTTCATTGCTGGTCGCAGTCGCACTATGTGCCAATGACCAAAGTGCCTTTCTATGTTCTTTCCTACATTCAATGCCAATGCCTTCTTCATTCATTCAATACTATTTCGAATTTCATTTGAGATTTTCGATATATTTGACTTTGTCTATATAGAGCAGCGATAATATAATGTTTATTTAATTTGTATTGTTTTTTTGTACGTAAAACAGAGACTAGTAAAGTGAAGAGTTCGAATTTTATGGTTTGGAGTAAACCAATTTTTTTTTATAATTTTGAATTTGGAAAAAAAATTCTCTAATCAACTGTTTCTAATATTATACTAATTTTTTAAATAAAAATCGGAGCATTTCTTTCGATGACTATGTATTGTGAAATATGCAAATTGCTAAAATTTTATACTTCTCTCTATTCAAACTTTTCTTTGGTTAAGCTATGAATAATTTCAGTTAATATTTCGTTTTATTTGTTTTGTAGTTTTACTTTAAGAAGAAAGAATATATTGAATTTTGTTTTTCAATAAAAGTTAATCACTAATAGATTTTAAAAATTCCAGAAGAAAAAACTGAACACTATAGAAAATTGAAAACAATAAAAACTATTTTAAATTAAAATTGGTTTGTAAATCGAAGAAACTGTCGGCAATTTTTTAAATATAAGTACAAAATGTGATGTAATTGAAAAAATTATTTAAAAATTATTACAAACTAGCGGATGTTTCAAAGAACAAGGGCATTTTAGGTTATCATAGAATAAGTTAGTGAAAAACGAAAAACGAAAATGGAAAAAAATCCATAATTAATTAAAAGTAAAGTACATACTCGAAATAATAATAAAATGACAGGATTTCCAAAATCAGAAATATTATAGGTTAGAACAAGTCGAGGAGAATTAATTAATGAAAAATTAAATTATACGGAGTAAGAAGTTGATTCTATAAGGTAATTATAGACAATAATGCTCAAAAAAAGGAGAGAGAGAGAGAGAGAAGAAAGAACTTCAAACAAAAACGGTAGACTTTTACCGTTATTTGTCAGAAGTGAATTTAACAAAATTCTATGTATTATAAACAAAATAAATGAATATATGCTGAATTGATTAGTAAGGACTGAAAAAAAAAACAATAAAGGTTTAGGTCGCGCAAAATTTAAGAGAATGATACTACTTATAAAAAGAAAATTACATTTTTATAAATTGTTTATGTTGATAAAACAATTAAATATATGATAAGAGAAGAAAAAGGGTGTTAAACTCACATAGACGGAAATGTGTATGTAAGAATTAAAACATAATCCTAGTGTAGGAAAAGTGTAGCTTTTGGGAAAAGGCGCAGGACTTGTACTCGAATCCTACATTTGTTTTTTAACCTATTTTCCTTTTATTCTCGAATATGATGCTTCTTGTTACAAAATTTGAATGATTTATCAAAGGTAATTATCTGGAATTATATGCGAGGAAATTTTCATTGATTTTTAGAATGGAGTGAAAAAATTACCGTTTGTGGAGGTCGTTGTCCAGGTTGTGGGTAGACAGGAGGAACAACCGGGGGTCGCTGCATGGGCCAAGGCTGCTGGTAAGACTCGGGACCAATTCCAGGATAACTGGAGTGAAACCGATGTATGGGACTGGAGGCCTGGAGCAGTTGATTCAGCGTAGGAGTTGGTCCTGTCGCTTGAGAAATACTCTGACCAGAGAGGAACCTGGGTTGTCCTGAGAAAGCTCCGGGACTGGCGCCTATGTTTCCTATCTTGGAAACGTAGTGTTCTTCCATCTCGCTTTGATGATGGGCACTTCGCTCGGCCTCGTTGGGCAACTGTTGGGCGGTGTGTTTGCCGGGGTAGTCGGGGTGTTGTTTAAACTCGTTGGACTTGTTAGTCGCATACTCATAATCACGATTGGGTGTGAAGGGATGAGGGTGATTAGCCGGATGGCCAGGGCTTGGCGGCTTGGCGGCATCCTGGTCGCGACCTGAGGAGTCCGCGCCGCGATTCACGGCACCGCCCCGGGTGGTTTCGGCCAACTCCTGATTCGCACTAGCACTTTTTGACAGCATTTCACGACCTCACTTAGCTTCACATCATTTCACAGAAATGATTTCACAGAAATTTCACATCATTTCACAGAATAAGGCTTGCGTTGCAGCCATGTTCTGGGAGTGGGACAATCAAGAACAAGCAAGAACAAGGCAATTTTCCTGCCTACTACATTTGTCCAGGCAAAAAGATAGTTAATGATTGCACGTATGAGGGGAGCTTAAGACTCCGCGGGCAGTTGTGTGGATTGTATTGTCAAAATGGCCGAGATTGACGTCCACCAATCGGCTTTGACTAGAAAGAGATAAGATGTCCCACACTGACAACTTTTCTCTCTGTTGGCTAGATGACAGCCAGGGTTGCACACGTAATATACCTTAGGTAAATTACATAAGAATTCTACGTAATTTACGTACGTATATTACGTTGAAAACACCAAATTCATATGGAGTGGAGGTTTTTCTACGTATAATACGTAATTTACAAATGTACAAAACCACAGTAATATACGTAAAAATCTTTAAGTTACGCGTAACCGTGCAACCCTGATGATAGCCAGCAGAAAATACATGAGAGTAAAAGAGATAGAAAGTTCATTTTGTCCAATATTCATTCTCTATCTCTGTTACTCTTATGTACAGTACTATTGCGATGGTTGATATTGAGGGATTCGAGTGTACATAATGTTCAACGATGTCTTCCTCTGTTTTGTAACGCGACCCAACCCTGTTTTGCATTAGAATCTTATGTAAATAAGGTTGGGTCGTTACAAAACAGAGGAAGGCATCATTGAATATTACTGTACATATAGTATGATTCATGTATGTCTTCCTCGTGGCCGTGTCAACTCAACCCTGCTTTCCATTTGAATCTTACGGAAACATGTCAACCCAACTCTGGTTTCCGGAGATTCAAATGGAAAGCAGGGTTGGGTTGATATGTTTACAAAGGAATTCACCCACATAATTTTTTTTTTCAAAATTACTATGTTGTACGTACTCAAAATAAATGGTATGGAAATAACGGTTTGGTCGTCATGTTTACAATACACTCGACTCCCCAATATTAACGAAATCCAGACCAGAGGCGCCTGTAATATTAAAGAAATTCCTTTTCTCAAATGTTACATCAATTGCGCATGCGTATTACACAAAATAATATTTTTTAGCATTTTAAATTGCGATTTCACAAAAAGACGCTGATTGGTAGTATTAAAAAATGTTCAACTCTTATGTTCGCCGCCATTTTTTGAAATTTTAAATTTCAGTACTTTTTCTTTTTCAATATTTTTAACTATGAAGGTATAATGAAGGAATAATTAAGGTATTAAATAAATTATCTTACTATTAATAGCGAGGAAAAATAAAAAAAATGGACAGAGAATTTCAAAACTGAAGTATCCACTTAATGAAGTATTCAAATTTTTTATAACTTAAAATTCAAGGCTAGCTGTAATTCAGCAATATCACAAATCACAAAATACACTCATGAACTTTTATTCTTTGAATTCTATTTACATGAATTATTATTACATTATTATTAATCTTAGCACTACATTTACCACGCATGACCAGAAGTATGTATATTATGCTTAAAAAAACTTGTAATTTTTCTCGCTAATAAACATTTCAGAACGGCAAGTCTCTTCTAGAACTCAATCTACTATATTAATCTCTCTGATTAATCTTTTTCTTTCACTAGAGAACTTTCACTCTTCCTCCGACACAATAGCTAGTAAAGCTAAAAATACAAATTTTGATTTTTTACCAGCTTGAACGCTATCGATCTTTTACGTTCTTATCTTATTAGTCGAGATATGTTTCCATCCTAACAAATAGTATCAAGAGACTGTGAATCTTTTATTCAAAATACGCGAGAAAACTTTATCAAAAGGAAAGATCCATCGCATTTAAATCGAAATATATAATGTGGCAAAGTTCAAAATTGCTAGCTCGAGTGTAAAAATACATCAGTTATGTTTTATAATTCTAAAAAAAGGTTCCCCTTTTTGTGATATTTCACTCTTGTAAAGTGCAGTCTCGTCGTGTAGCTCATCGAAAAAAAAAGACACACAGAGTTCCATCACCAACTATGGGTACGAGCCCACACTTTGATTCACTTAAATCACATTTAAGATTAGCTATTGAGTCGAATTGCAGTACAATTCGACCTTAGACTTGTCAAAGTAGATTTTTATAAAATATACGTTCATTTCTCTCGTTAAATTAAATGCAGACAAATGCAAATCCGAACTGCAAAGTATGCGGTATAGTTCTCAATCGTCATTGTAACAGTCGCAGACTTTCGCCTTTTCCGCTTTCCTCTTTCACGATCACAGTTTCGCGATTAACTAAAAATTTAGATTCAAGAATCTAGATTTCAGATTTAACAAAAATAATTTGACAAGATTCGTTTCCGTTCAAAAATTTGGAATCAAGAACAAAAATTCAATTTTAGCTGTTTTGTGAATAATGCTTGTTCGAAACAGAAATTAAACGAACATAAATTATTCAAAGTAATAAATCAAAAATACTCTGAACGGTTAGCCAGATTGTCACGTGCTTTCGTATTCTCAAATGAATTTAATGACAGATTACATTAACTCTTAACTACATAACACGCCTTTATTTTAAAGAATCCTATTTTTCAAGAAACTTTTTTTAAGGATCTTGGATGTAAAAAATGACTAAAGGTAAACATTTTTTCGCTCTATAGTTACACTTTAATTAAAAAAGAAAAAAGTGCAAAAAGTACAACTGCAGAGCGACAAAATATCTAAGTGTAATATTTGTTAAGTAAAGTAAAGAAATTTAATTTGGAATTTGGAACCTGAACCCAAGGCTCTTGAGACACAAATGAATGTTTTCTATACTTTCAAAGCAAAAAAAAAAGGAAAAGCAATCGTTAGTTCGTAGTTAGTTTTGAATCTGCGAAATTCGGAACTTACAGTAAAATGTAGCAAGATTTCCTTTACTAAAAATAGTCGCATGATAAGTCAAAGTTGATTGGAAAGCCCTGATACCGTACAGACTGGATCTCTCAAACCCAACTTCAGAGTCCACGCTTATCACTCTTGATGTTGATAGTTTTCTGTACAGAAATTCTGACGATGGGAGCAAGGCACAACTGTACTAAATTTACTTTAAATACGTGATCACTTTTACAATGAGGTGGAGACGAAAATAATTTCGAAATCAAAAATAGTACTGAAAATTCTTATTTTGGGTCCCTTACAGCCTGAAAATTTGATCTCGTCATTTTACATCAAAAATATTATAACAGATTATGAGTATAATTAAAATAAGAGTTCGTGTTGCGAAGTCAGAACTTGAATGTATTATTTTTTAATCTACATAATATGTATGTCTAATTTTCAAAAATCCTATGGGATTTTAATATTTTGTGTTTTTCTAGAAAAAAGTCTCATTTTTATAAAAACTGAAGCTTTTCAGTGCTACAGTTTTTTGATTTCTAAAATTTTCTGTCTCGTCACCCCAATTTACAGTCAAGGAATTCCACGCATTATCAGAGGATAAATCGTAAAAATGTTAAACATACACGATCCAAGTAAACCCAATAGTGTAACAACTTTACAATAAAAATACAGCTCCCCTGCAGTGTGCATTTTTTCCAAATTTTTAAAACTACGCAGACTGTACGGGTGTTTCTAATTGTTAAAAATCGTCCACTTTTAATTGTAAAAATTACTGCACCTTAGTCTTACACCTTACACTGTAAAAGTTGTGTGCAAAAGCACTGAAATTGCAAAAACGTGTGTTTAAAAACGTCGTTCATCTAGATATAGCAGATCACATTGGAAATCGACGATTTACCCAAAATTACATCCCTATGTAAAAGTTCAATGGATGAAGGATCAATAAACACGTTGCGTACAAATACAAGAAACATATGAAAAGACTCTACTTTGATATGATTCATATTTTAGGACGCAGATTCGTGCGAATATGTACGGTACGACAATTGACCGGCAATTTTCAAATCGACATTTCTAGCTGCCTTCTATAACCGCTGAAAAATCAAGAACTAAATCACTGGCGACATTTTGTAAACATTTTCCACCGAAATCAATCCACTAGTTGTTGACATCAACAGAAAGTAATCTCAGAACGTTAAGTTAAAATTAATGACAGTAAAAGGTATAATAAACTAAAAAATTGTGCACACTCTACGATGATACATCGAATTGAAATGGCTGAGTTCTCCCTACCTCGAGAGACAGAGAGAGAGAGAGAGAAAGAGAGAACATGAAACAGAGGGACAAGCCTCATTTTCAATCATTTCCTAACAATGTGCGATCTAGAAATACTTTGTCTAAATGGGCATTATTTCTGTTACCTTTTTGAATCAAGGATGGTCCGCGCTACTTCCAAACTTATGAGCATTTGCATCATTTTATATACAATTTTTTTCGAGATATTAAAAAAAATTGTATAAGGCAAAAATTTCTTACTCGTCAATAGAGCACCTATTTTCATGTCGATAAAATGCTAAAGCTTTTTTCCATCGCAATTAGGATCGTCTCACCAAATGTAGGACAAGGCGTACGTGAGCATGTTGTAATGAATGTAACTAGATGTTATAAAAAATAAATGAAGGACTAGGAATCGTAACGGATCCTGTTGGATCTTTGAACCTTCGGTTTGATTAGTTCCAAGAAATGTTCCATGCTTATAAAAGTTCTCTAAAAGGCTCTCCTTTTCAACCCAGCGATCATGTAGCCACTTTGATAAAAGCTCTGGCTCTCGTGGCACCTGAAAATGATTGAATTAGTTAATACATCTACTTCTCACAAAATTGTGATCGTTAAAAAAATAATAGTATTGGAAATTTTTTGCTTTTTCACTTGTTTTTCAAGATTGACTTTGTAGGATTTTAGCTTCATGTAAAATCGGTTTAAGACATATAGAGGCCAAGATTTCGTAAATATTTCAAGGCCCCACAGTAATTTAAGACCATGCCAGAAAAGTGACATCAATTGGAACCTTAGTGTAATTCCAAATGATTTAAATAATGCACTTAAAGTAATTGAAAGGGAGAAAAAAGATTTCAAACGTACTTTAAGGAACTTTAAAAAATTTTAATGAACTGAGAACCATTCAAAAGAATTCAATTGAATTCAAAACCATTCTAGAAAACTCAAAAGAATTTGAAAAAATAAAAAACAATAAAGTAATACACAACAAAATTTTAATTAAAGGGTTTGCTTTTTATCAAATAAATAAGTAAAATAAATATTTAAACAATGTTGTTTAATTGCTAAGTAATTATTGTCAACTTACCACAGAACTTGGAAACAATCTGTAGAACAAAACTGTATCGCAAGGCGGTCTTGAACCAGTTATAATAGTAGGTAAGTCTATAGGCTTTCCTTGAGGATATGCTATCGTTATATCAAGAACCCAACTAATTTCTGGCTTAGTTACAGTCATACCTGAAGTCAAAAAAAGTAAATTTGATGATTATTATTAAAAAGTACCTATAAATGGAGAGGTTACTAAATTTTCAAATCAAATCTACAAATTTCAATACAGAAATTGCATATTTGCTGCAAGAAACTTTTTTACAAGTATATAATTTTTAGTCGATTTATAGCTTTCTAACAATCTAAACTTATTTTGGAATCTGCTCTACTTTGCATAATTAATGAAATGTAACAGCGAAGATATTATAGATAGTCGCCATAAACAAGAGCAACACCGCCAGCTTATGTGGATAACCTTTTGTTAAAAATAAGGAAAATAAAAAAAAAGAACACAAGTTTTCGTTCCGAAACAATCTGAATTATCAATCTGAAAGAATCAAAGGCTAATCTGAAACAACTTTTTGAAAGTTTATTGGCACTGTATTGGAATGAAAACTTGATTCTGATTCTTTCGGACATAATTTCTATCCGAAACTTTCGTCAGAGCAAACAATAAATAAGAAATATAATTACTTGATCTGCTGTTTAACTGTTGGTTCGAATTATTGTTCTGCGTCGGGCCCACTGTATCGAATATGGTTTGCATAGCTCCTACTCTTGGCAGACTAACATTTTCGAGGATTGGCAGATTATTCTTTTTGGCGTAGTTTTGTGAAACCTCTCGTCTTTTGCACAAGAAACCACCTTCAGGAAAAAGAACCATCCACTTTCTGTTTCGAGGAATATAAGATTCCTTTAAGTGCTTCGTTAGATGTCGTAAACTCTCCTCTCGCTTTTTACGACCCTAAAATATTTCAAGAAATTATCAGCATAAAATGTAATATAGGAAAAATCTTCAAAATACTAAATCAATTTTTGAAAAATGGACATTTGTTATTTTTCTTTGAAGAAGCAATTAAAAACTCACAGATACAATGAAGAAATCTTCATGCAAAACAGAAACAATTCCGAAATTGGTGTATTTGAAGATCCTATCCATGATCCACATGAGATTGGGTAAAACGTTTGGTTTGGCATTGAATGTCGTCATCAACATCGGAACATCTCCGGTACTTTGATGATTTGCGATGACTAGAGTCCTATCATCGATGACTTTTTGAATGTCATCGCCGTGTTCGATTACTGTTGAGTAAATGAATATATTAGACAAAATTATTTAATGCATTTTATAAAATTTGGGAATTTTCATGAGTGGTACTTTCATGCATTGGAATCGGCAATTCGATTTCTTCAATTTACTTAACAAATATTATAATTAAAGTTTTCTTTTCTCTGTAGCGGTGCTACTCACTATCGTAACCAGCGGACCAAGTCCACATGGAGACCATTGCTAATAGCCAATGGAAAAATAGACCCTCTATACGCCAATAAATTTGTGGCTGATAAACTTTGACTGGAAACAGTAATGCCATCCATACAACATACGTTGGGATACAGTAGGCATTGTTCACAAGAACAAATATTGTCCGGGCTATACATTTTACTAAAGTCACTGCGCCGTTCAATATCCTGGAAAACAAAAAACATAAATGTATTTTTTTTCTGTGGATGGTATTTTTAATAGAATTTATTAAAATTCTTTCAACTATTGAGGTTTCCAATTTTTAAAATTAATACTAAGACTTGATGCTAAGTTAAGGACATTTTGACAACAAACTTGACAAAACAAAATGTTCTCCAAACATGGGAAATAGGAAGAAAATAGGAGAATAAATTCTTTTTAATAAAATTAATACAGATACAATATTGAATGGATTTTAAATAAAATATATAGTTGAAAATTAGAAATTTCAATTAAAAAAAAATGGTAAATTCTTAACGGTTATAGTTTATTTTTCAACCAAATTAGTGGATTTTTTATTAACAGAATAGTTGAATTTCCTTATGAAATTTTATTATGTAATATAGTACGCATTTAAATAAAAAACGAGAAAAAAGGTAAACAAGAGAAAAACTTTGAAGCCTCCAATAAAGTCTTTTGAATGTATGACTGAAGATTATTAACAATGATTTCGAAAATACAATATACTTTTAATCTTTCTGGTCGACTTCTACATATGTACACGTTTAAATTATAAAGAAGCCTTTGCGCCGTCCACTTATGCAATTACATTGTTAAGGATAGCTTCTATAAGTTGATTCCGTTTGTGTTATGCATTCCGAATATCAAAGATCGTGTCTTATCAAGTGTTCTCTGTTATTTTATTAAAGAATAATTGTTTACAAATGATTCGCGATTTATAAACATTTTTCATTTCAGTCACAATTGCAGTCTCTATTAAAATTGCAAGACACATCTTGGAATAAATGAAAGGAATGAAAGTGTCAAAGAAAAATGTCTCAATTCCCATCTCTAATGTATTCAAATAATTAGATTAAAACAGGAAATGTTGAAAGACAATTTTTAACTTTATTCGTTAAATCTACGTGTTCAAGACAATTATGTAAAGTGATTTTTATTAAATTTTTTTTTTTAAATTAAATTTAAAACTGTAAAAAATCAGATATACTCCGAAGGAACACAAAATAGTTATTATTATTTTTCTTAAACGTAGACAGATTTGTATACAAAAAGTTTTTAAAAAATATTTTTTTTTATATATTTATACAGGTGAATTAACAGGGGTCAAAAACTATTTTTTGATAATTATGTACATTTTTCTATAATGAGTTAATAAACATACAAGTTTTAAAGATCAATACTGATAAGTTAATAGACTGCAATGTATAAGCAAAAAAAAAGCGGAAAAACATTGTTCTTCAATGACCGTTGAACATAGAATTACAGACTGATAATAAACAGTCATCAATGAATTATTGATTTTTATATTTATACTCCTGAGGTAAGGTTAAAAAACAGAAAAATTTCATCAGTCAGCAAAGCTAGTGTCAGGCTTAATCATTAACGATCTTACATTCTTTAACAATTAAGAACGACCCTCAGAGTCATAAAAGAAATATTCAATGAAAAGCTTTCTCATTTGATTTTTTGTGAATTTGAATTAAAATCGCTAAAAAATTAATAAATATTAGATTGAAATATGCTAAAAAAATGTAAATACTTTTTTTGTTGTTAAAGAAAAACTGGGACAGAAAATTTTTGAATTATTTTTAATTGAAAAGATTTTAAGTTTATTAAATCTGAATTTAATAAACTTTCTATAATATTCTAGAAAATACTAGAAATATAGAAAAATTCTAAATAGATAAAAATGTATTAAAAAGAAAAAAAAATTTCTAATCTTTTTGTGATTTGAAATTATTTTAAAATCTGTTCGTTTAATTAGAATTGTGTCTTGAAAAATAGCAAAATGTTAATATATTGTAAATACCAAAGAAAAGTATACAAAAATTTGCCTTAAACTAAGAAAAGTATTTTTAAAAAATAGAAAATTGTCTGAGTTCGAAGCATCTAAGATTTTAATTGCGAATATAAACACAACTTTTATAAAAGGTTAGATATTAAATTAATGATCATTAAATTAATCAAATTAAATCATTTAATAAATTAAACTACTCGTACCAAGTTTGCTTTTAATGGCTGAATTTATCAGCTTAAAAGCAACACATAAAAAAAGAAATATATGTATGAAAATATCGGTGACGATCTGCGTCGTGTATATGGCTGTGTCGCATGGGTCGCATATATAAATTAAGAGGTAAACCATATATTAGGTTAAAACAAGTTATCTGTCGAGTTTTTAAAAGAAGTTTAAAAAACGATAAAACTTAAAGCATGCTCTTAATAATTTATCAAAATGTTCTACGAGCCGTTTATATCGCGTCAAGTAAAACGGCTAAAATATTCGTGAATCACCTGGCGAGAGTTGACGATGGAGAGGTGTCAGTCATTTTTAAATAAAGCCGCCCGTTCTTTGATTTCGAGGAATTCACATCGGTTTGTCATCCACCATAGCATTTCCTTAATCCCAAATTACATAATGAGTAATCATTATCTCCAATGACACACGAATGGACACGCGATGTTTACACGAGGAACAGAACACGCACGGACCAATTTTCACTTCGTCGAGTTCTTACCCAAGATCACTCACTCTCCCGCAAAAGACCGGTTTAATGACACTGTGTCCAAAATCCGCAACGATCTTTCATCAGTTCACAGTTTTGTATTTCGTCCATATATTTATGCACTATTTTGCGAGAAAACTATAAAATACATGCGTGTTCCTACTATTCTCACAGTTCCAAAGATACTTTTGCCAGTTCTCACTTCTCACCAGTTCTCACATCACATGCAACAACTGCGTTGAAGTTAGCAAACAGTCAGCCAGTGGCAAACAGAAAATCCGTGAAAATAAAGTTAGAAGATAACGAACACTATTGGAAAAAAATTTAGCGCTCGGAGAGGCCGAGAGGATTTTGTTGTCCACAAATTGGTTCACGCTTTTAGGAAAATGTCCTTCTTCTCACTCTACCATGTGACTATCCCATAAGTATGTCTCATTCTTGGACATTTTCCGGTTAAAATGTATGGAAAATGTGGAATGCGACAAACTTATGGGATAGTCATACGGTAGAGTGAGAAGAAGGACATTTTCCTAAAAGCGTATAATCAGGCCTTTAGAGTTCTTAGTCGGTTATATTACTTTGAGAACGGTAACGAGAATGAGAATATAACCGAGAATATAACCGAGACTTAAATTCTCCAAGAATTTATGAGAATTTATGATTTTAGAGATTTTTATGACAAGGGAGATAATTATTGATTAATTAACCGATAAAGAGTAATAAACTGTTTTTTGTACTTCTATTACTTCTTAATGAGCTTTACACAAGTTTTAAATAAAAAGACTGTCACAAATGTATGCAGAGCATAGGTTATGTTAGAGTCTAACATAACTTAAAAGTGACGTTTATTATAAGATGAATTTTGTGGCTTTAGTTAACTAGTAAGCTGTTGTTTTGCATATTTTACATTCCTAAATATACCTCAGCTAATAAATGACTAAAATTTAACCATGTAAATAATGTAAACAATAACGATTTTTCTAAAATTCATAAATTCTCATAAATTCTGTCATATTCTCGGTCATATAACCTGGATTTAAGTTCTTGAGAATTTAAGAACTCTAGTTATAATCTGTCCACAGTGGTGGGACTCCCAATTTCTGTGTAGGGTGCCCTCCAAGGTTGTGCAGTGACGCGTCACTCGCAGTTTTTTACGTATTAGAGTGGAATCCTATACAGCCATACAGGTACAAAATGCAAAGCGCAAAACAAACAATCAATGACAGAGAATCTTTGAGAAGACAGAAATCTAAAATTGTTCTGCAACTGACCGTTAATTTTACGGTTTGCGTTTTGTGCCCACATGGGATGGCACCCTTATGTATACATGGTTTTCTACTACTTTCAAGGTGCGCTCACACGATACTGTGTCAACAAGGTGCGCACGCATTATCACCAACTGCAGAATTTGTATTTGTCGTATTTGTACCGCGGAACACCAACGCAATAAAAATTCTGCAGTTGGTAATAGATGCGCGCGCACTTTGTCGTCACAGCATCGTGTCTATGTTCATGTCAATTTCAATTTTTTAGCATTTTAAATTGCGCGCGAATAGAAACCAATCAGATTCCGAGTGCGCAACATTTGAGCTTCTACACCGTTGGTCGAGAGCAGTCCCATGTCGGCAAAAAACATCGGCGTAAAGCAGAAACTCGTGAGAGTGACAGAGACAAACAGATCTGCCTATCTCTGTCACTCTCATGAATTTCTGCTTTATGCCGACGTGGGATTGCACCTTAATGGTTCTGTTCAATGACAGCAGAAAACGCAAAACAGAAAGCAGAAAATCGTAAGAGTGAAAGAGAGAGTGACTCTATTTGTCTCTTTCACTCTTAGGGTGGAATTCCATGCAGGCGCAAAATGCAAAGCGCAAAACGAACAGCCAATGATAGAGAATCTTTGAGAAGACAGAAATCTAAAAGTTTTCTGCAATTGGCTGTTCATTTTACGCTTTGCGTTTTGCGCCTATATGGGACGGAACCTTTCCGTTTTCTGCTGTCATAGGATGCGGCATAATCTCGAGAATTAAAAAATTTTAAAAGCACATGCGCGGTGTGTAGTTTGTTTCCTGCGCATGCGCAAGCGACGAGCAGTCAGCAGACGACGTCATTTTTGACTTTGTAAAAAAAATTATATTGTTAAAATTTTGAAAAAATTGAATTGTTGATAAAATGGCTTTCAACGCTTTGCGATTCCAAGTCGTAGTAGGCAGTCAGTTTCGACAAACAAAAGTAGTTTCCAATTTTTTAACTAAGAGGTTGGCTATGTCAGAATCGAAAATTCGTAATTTTGCAAAGGTAATGATTTTTTTTCTAATTCTCTTGTTTTATCACATCAAAGAGTCACATTTGGGTCTTTGGGTCAAAAATTTTCATTTACAGAAGCGAGAAACGTGCCAATTTTTCGTCATAAATTTTAGATATTTTTTTTTGTGAATAAAATTTTCCAAACACATTTTTTGCTACCTTATATAACACCAGAAATAGAGGTGTTATATTTTTTTATAAAATATTTCAAATTACATATTTTGATTAAAAAGATATAATTTAAATCTTTATTAAATCGGTTGTTTGTATAAAGAAATATTAAAAGGTTTTTTTTTTTGGAGAATTAAAAATTATAAGTTTAGGTATAAATTGTCCGAATTTGATTGGAAATCATTTCACATTTTCAAAAATTATCTTTTAGTTTATATGTTTTTTTTCTAACAATATAAGAATAATTATTTTGGTATATCTTACAATAAGATATGCGTTACGTTAATTACTTTATTATGAGGATTTCGAAAACATAGTATTTTATATTAATTTCAAAAGTGTAATAACCATGACAGCTATATAATTTTAACACAAATATCTTATATATTTCATGAATAAACAGCTATATGAGAGCAAATTTTCTCGACTCGGCTCTCCTTTCACATCTCTTTCGTAACTTTTTTGCTGATGTGTGCTATCACACACATTGTATCTCTGTGTGACATTGAGAATATTCTATCTTCTTATCATAACTGGATTGGTAGTGAATCAACTTGTTTGTTCTCTCAAGCTTGCACATCTTTTCTTGAACAAAAAAAAAATGGTTTGTGCTTCGCTGATATTCGTTCTGTTTTAAAATTTCTATTTTGACACTCCGTGCGCGAAATTTGATTTTACACACGTCGTGTCAAAAAATACGTTTCGATGATACATGTGCGAGAATGTGATTTTAGCCTTGTGCAACCTTTTCACACTAAGCTAAAATCTCATTCGTGCACTGGTATCGAAGTGTACTGTTACTACATATAATCAGATTATTGCTTATTGAATAGTTAAAGTTAGATTAAAAGAATATTTTCTGAATGCTAATTCTATTGATATGTACTTCATTATTTTTTAAATGAGTTTAGAAATTTTCCACTTTGGTTTCAGGACAGTAACCAAAGTTATAGATTGGAGAGAGACACATTTGGAGAATTGAAAGTGCCTGCTAATAAATATTATGGAGCACAAACCCTGAGATCTGTTATGAATTTTCCTATTGGCGATTCATCTGAACGCATGCCGGTAAATAAAATTATTAGGGTTGAGTCCAAGTTCTAATCTCATTGTAATTCGATCTCTTCAATTTAATCAATAATAAAAATTATATAGATATTTTTTCGCTCAGTAGAGTCTAGTCTCAGTCTCTAGTATCAGTTTCTTAATTTTAATTAATAACTAATAGGATTAAATATTTTTTAGCTCTGTAGCCGTAATTCTACTTAAAAATTGAGTACCGCTACAGAGTTAAAATAATATCTATGTAATTATAATATTTCTCTCAAGTAAAATGATGAAACCGAATTTTAAAGTTTAATATGGAACTCTGATCCAAAATATTGAAATATTCAGTACAAAAAAATGCAATTATATTTTTCAGCTCGGAGTCATCTCAGCAATGGGCATTCTGAAGAAAGCCGCTGCCGAAGTAAATAAGGAATTTGGATTGGATGCGAAAGTTGCAGATGCCATAAGTCAAGCTGCGGACGACGTAATAAGCGGAAAGCTGTACGATGATCACTTCCCCCTAGTTATTTGGCAGACTGGTTCCGGAACTCAGAGCAACATGAACACGAATGAGGTTTGTTATCAAATTCGCAAAATTCGAGAGAAAATATTCTTCATTACCATTGTTAATAATCTTCTACAACTGTTTATCATTTGCTGATAAAAGGAAATATTGGTCAGGTCATAGCGAATCGTGCGATTGAAATTCTTGGCGGAGAGCTCGGCTCGAAAAAACCAGTTCATCCAAACGATCACGTTAACATGTCACAGAGTTCGAATGATACTTTCCCAACAGCAATGCACATCGCAGTCGCTCTTGAAATCAACAAGACATTGCTTCCGGGTCTGCAGCAATTACACGCAGCCTTGAAACAAAAATCAGAGCAATGGAAAGACATTATAAAAATTGGAAGGACTCATACGCAAGATGCAGTTCCATTGACGCTTGGGCAAGAATTCTCTGGTATATAAGATTTCTTATAAGGTAGTTTTTTATTTGTATTTTATTATATTTTTCAAAATTATCACTTTCAGGCTACGCGACGCAAATCGAATATGGAATCGCGAGAGTTAAAGATACCTTACCGAGACTTTATCAATTGGCTCTTGGGGGCACAGCTGTCGGCACCGGATTGAATACTAGAAAAGGATTTGCCGAAAAAGCTGCTGCTAGAATCTCTAGCTTGACGGGTTATCCGTTTGTCACTGCACCCAACAAATTCGAAGCTTTGGCTGCTCACGATGCCCTCGTTGAAGTTCATGGAGCTCTGAATACCGTAGCCGTTTCTATAATGAAGGTTTGTCCAATTTATGAAATTAAATGAAAAAATATTACTAAAAAATGTATTTATTGGAGATTTGAAAATTAGCGTAAGCAAAAATTGCCCAATTCATAATATATTTAATGCTTTTCACATCCTATATATTTAAGGATACTAGAAAATACTGTCAATTTGTCACTGTATTTTTAGCCATTTCAAAAGACTAAAGGTTTCATACGTATCATGAATATATATTCTATTATTATAATTTCTTTTAAAAAACTTTTAGTTTCCAAATAAAAAATCGACATTTCCCTCGATCGTTGCCAATACTGGCTCACGCTGCTGCGTAACAAGTCTTTGAATGGGTGGCTGTCTAGGTGTAGGAAGATTTAAAACTGGTGGCTGCTGAACTTGAACATTGATAGGTCCAAATTCGCCTAAATAAGGCCAATGTGGAACTTTAAGGGCATGTGTTACTTACCATATGAGCAAGTTTTTAAACCCGGTTTTTTCTACAATTTTTATGAAAATGTAAAAATTGTAGAAAAAAAAACCGGGTTTAAAAACTTGCTTATATGGTAAGTAACACATACCCTTAAAATCTTGAGGCTCTCGAACAGTTCATTCTGATTGATCCTATACAAAATGAGTCGCTGGTACCTCGTTTTCTTGACATATTTTACAACCTCTAGATACCTATCTGAAAAAGATAAGAATTGAAATGTTTACAAAAGAGTTCCAAAGAGAAAACTGAATAATTGCTAAAATTGCAAATCTGTGCATTTTTTAAAATGAGATTATAGAAAAAATCACCAAATTTAAATGAATATCAAAAATCATTGTAAAATGTTAGACTACTATCTGTCTAATTGCAATTGTTAATATCAAATGATTTATTCAGTATAAACTACCCGTTAAGGTCAGTTTATTGATTGAAGTTTTTATCATATAATTCAATTTTTCCATTACCACTATAGAGAGAAAAAGATTTGCAATTTTAATACTTATTAAGTAAACTGAATAAATCGACTTTGGAAATTACGACTTGGGCTCAAAATCCTTAAACACTAGGTTAGCTTCATGTAGAAAATACTTTACAATCGATAGA
This sequence comes from Synergus japonicus, assembly GCA_900474275.1. Taxonomy (NCBI): domain Eukaryota; kingdom Metazoa; phylum Arthropoda; class Insecta; order Hymenoptera; family Cynipidae; genus Synergus; species Synergus japonicus. The sequence goes on along the minus strand of UCOH01012497.1, from coordinate 33,566 downwards.
ACATTGTCGTCTGACTTTCTTTAGGAAAAAGTGATCCTTCCTAAGCGATGGAATTCTGGGTCTTGTTTAGAATTATTTAAACAAAATTCCCTTCCCCAGGTTATAAGTATTTAACTGCAAACAGTTTTCGTCGGCCTTTATAGTAATAAGGAAATTAACACAAACTAAACAAAAAATAATAATTGAATTAAATATGTATTAATTTTAGATAGCCAACGACATAAGATTCTTGGGAAGCGGGCCAAGATGTGGACTTGGCGAATTGTCCCTTCCCGAAAATGAGCCTGGTAGTTCAATTATGCCTGGAAAAGTAAACCCAACTCAATGTGAAGCTATAACAATGGTGTGTGCCCAGGTAATGGGAAACAATGTTGCCACAGCAATTGGCGGCAGCAATGGTCACTTTGAACTCAATGTATTCAAACCCGTAATCGTAGCAAATACACTGAGATCAGCCCGATTATTAGGAGATTCCTCTGCTGCATTTACGAAGAATTGTGTTGTTGGTATCGAAGCTAATACCGATAATATTAAGAAAATTATGAATGAAAGTCTGATGCTAGTCACTGCTCTTAATCCTCACATTGGTTACGACAAGGTAATTTACTTTAATTTATCAAAATAATTTATTTGTACTATTTTTTAGATTTTTTAAAGTAGAATTTTTCTCATTTCACTAATATTTATCACCAAATATTTTTGTTAGGCGGCAAAGATTGCCAAGCAAGCTCACAAGGAGAAGCTGACCTTGAAAGAATCCGCATTAAAAAATGGCTTAACAGAGGAACAATTCAACCAATGGGTCAGGCCTGAAGAGATGTTGGGACCTAAGTAAACAACGAAAAATTGCTTGAATTGTAAATTATCGTTAATTAATCAAACAAAACAATAAAACTAGTGCTTTTTATTACGTTTTGAACAACTCTTTTTAGTTCTATATTTTTACAAGTTATCAATAGTTGTTTGATTTGTTTTTAATATTAAACTGAAATCTAATTGCCGACTAGGGATCCGAATCCGAAAAGGAAAATAGTGAAGTGGTTTTACTTTTGCAACAAAATGTGGTTTTTTTGCTTTGTATCTCCGTAGATCAAGATCCAAGCTTTCATCTGATCTCAGATAGAAGATTTTTTCTGGGAACAATTTCTATCGAATTGTTTTTTAACACGTGGCGTTCTAAACAATGTTAAAAAATACATCTTGTAACATAATGGATTTTTACCACATTATTGAACCTCTTCACAGATCGATTTATCTAAAACGGGTAGTAAAATAGAACAGCCAGTAAGAACTCCACTAGATTTAATTGTACTAGTCAAAGTAAATTTAAGATATTAGAATCTTGAGCTGAGTTTGTGATTTAGAGTTTTGAGTGATGTTGGATTCCAAGGTTTTGATAGCACTCGGTGTCCAAAAAGTCCCTATAAGACCGAGACATTTTAAGTTTTTTTAAAATTTTGTTTTATTCAAAAACTAGAGCTAATTCAGTATTTTCATTTTCGAATTACATATACGGAAAAAAACCTAACCAAATCAGTTATCAATGGTCCTACATCAAGTTAAAACGCTTTTTAATGTTTTTGAATTTTTGTAATTCAAGAATAACAATAATTAAGCTTGTAACGTGGTGGATTTTCACCATATTATCGATCCTTTTCACAGATTGATTTTATTCGGGAAATCTAAAATAGAACAGCCAGTGGGAACTCCATTAGCTGTAAGAATATGAATATGGATATGAATGTGTGAGAAATGAAAAGATTTTTATACTGTTATATTAGAATAAGTTTATGTTAAGAGTTTATGTTATATTGCCGTTTTTAGCTTACCTTATTTCTGAGGAACCCAACCATGAAATTTATATTGGGTATTGTTTTACATTGCCGTCTGGAATGCGTCAGTCACTGATATACTGTTTCATCCTCCAAAATAATAAGTAGATGCAATCCAATGCATTTATAATTTATATTGTTGACAAACAATATACTTCTACGCGTAAAGAGGGCAGCAGCTCTCAGAGCTACGATATTCGTGCTACAGCGACTGTGCTCCCAGATGAAAGTTTCGGAGCAATCAGTCTCTCTCTGGCTGTCTCACGTTTACGTTAATAGTTTTTCGAGTTTTCGTTTGAGTGAAATTTAAGTGCCTAAACCTGCACCAGTTTTATCACTATTGGATTCTTGGGTCTGCAGGAATAAGGTAGGCGTTAGCGTTTGGATTTCTCCAGATTTTGAGAAACTTAGAGTTTATAGTTGATTATTAAATGAGTTACATAACATGGCCAACGCCCATTTATTCGGCATAGAGGCTTTTTTTTCTTTACTTTAGAGTATTTGTTTGCCTTACTTTAAAGCACTAATTGAGTTGATTCTTTTGTCGTGTTAAAATTGAATTTAGACTATAATTATTACAGATTCTATAACGTAAATTGTACTCGAGATTCTAACAGATAGATGTTGGATTACGTAACGACCATTGTATGCGTAGCGTCATATGACGTCACTACTGATCTGTGAGATTGGTTTGAGAGTTCAAACTAAGTCTCTTCACACGCTGTTTCTCTCTTAAAATTTCCGATTGTATTTCTTCTAAGGATTGTCTTTCTTTTTACTTAATAAAATATGTTTCTTCATTTTAAATTAATTTTAGCCTGAGATGTTTTGCGCCCCCACGATATCCCTCTCCTACATGAGCTAGTTTCAGTAAAATTTCATTTTCAGGAATTTGAGTTTTTCAGCGGTATTATTAATACCTGACGCCCTTGGCATAAAACCTTTAATTTTCAGGAATTTAGTTGGGTGACTGATTTTGGAGCGGTACTCAGAGACAAAGGAGTCCCTATAAGTCGAGATTACCATTACAAATTTTGGCGCCCAACGTGGGATTTGAAAAAAATCCGGCTACGGACTTAAATGTTTCTTTTCTTTGCTTTTCTTTTCTTTTTTTTTGTAATTTTTCAGCCATTTCAACCACTTTCGACTCATCTTCGATCTCTCTCACGCATTACGAACTACTCGCCCTAACCTCATTGTTCTCTCTCTCTCTCTCTCTCGATTGAGTCATTATTGCATTGTTGTGTGGGTTCGATTTACGTATTCTATATTTATATTCTAATTTCAATTTGTGCCGAATCTATTTAATAATAACTTTGATTTGTGCTGAATCTTTTCTTTAGATTGATTAATCTGCTTGATGTTTTGAATCTTATTTATTCGAAATGATGGATATCTCAACGATTAACATTGATAGGCTGTGGGCCGAAACCACAGACACTATACTTAATTGGGGAAGTTCTTTGACCCCCGATGAGTTACGTGTCACTTTAAAGTATCTAGGCCTAAAGATTAACGGCGATGACATTGCTATGCGATGGCGTTTAGTTAGATATCAACAAAGTGCTCGGCACTTACATCAGACTTTTGGGGAAAGCGATACACAGACCCCCAAGTGAGTCATACACACAAAACTTTTAATGTCGTTACATCAGCGGGACGTTCGATAGCTAACGACACCTTTATAGTAGGAAAAAGTATAGGTGGCGTTACGTTTGCCGATCCTTTGGATTCGCGAACTACTTTACGGGTTAGATTTCAGGAAGATCAGTCTAGCATACCAATTAGTCGTTCCACAATGATTTCTACGTCTTTACAGGGTCCAATTTCGAGCTGCGGATACTCGAATGACTTCTAGGGAAAATACAAGTTTTGATTTAGGATTGGAACGCGATACCAGGGTTAAGCCACATAACTTTGCTGTCTTGTCATTAATTGACATATAATTATCGTAAGCGCAACTTTTGAAGAACACTTAGTATGGTTAGAAAAGGTTTTAGCTACCATTATTCGCGCAGGACTTACCGTAAACCGCGATAAGAGCGAATTCGGCTGTAGCGAAGTACGTTATCTCGGATATCTTGTCAATCGTTCTGGAATGCATCCAGATCCTGAGAAAGTCAGACCAGTTAGGGTGCCGTCCCATGTAGGCGCAAAACGCAAAGCGTAAAATGAACAGCCAATTACAGAATACTTTTAGATTTCTATCTTCTTAAAGATTCTCTATCATTGGCTGTTCGTTTTACGCTTTTCATTTTGCGCCTGCATGGGATTCCACCCTTACTGACTATCCAATTCCCAATACAGTACGGAAACTTAGAAGATTTCTAGGAATGGTTTCTTGGTATAGGCGCTTTATTAAGGATTTTGCCGTAAAAGCTGAACCCTTATACCGTTTATTAAAGAAAAATGGAAGGTTTATTTTGGACGATGAACAGGAAAAAGCCTTTTAAGAGCTCAAAAATGACCTTAGTGCCGCGCCTACTTTAGCGATCGCATTGACGCAGATCATCCTCTCTTTCAGGTGATTGCAGAGGCGATCTTGCGCCGGTTCTAGATTCGCGAAATCCCTCTTTAGTTATAAGTTCGTTTGTCGTTTCATTTCGTTAGTAAGTCATTTTGCCGTGCCGTTAGTTGATAAGTTTTGCCATTTCGTTATTCAGTTAGCGATTAAGTTCTTTTGCCGTTCAGTTTAATTTAAGTTAGTCCATTTTTTATGATCTCATTAGAGTTAGATTAGTTTCTCCATTAGCTGTAAGAATATGAGTGTGGATGTGAATGTGTGAGAAATGAAAAGATTTTTATACTGTTATATTAGAATAAGTTTATGTTAAGAGTTTATGTTATATTGCCGTTTTTAGCTTACCTTATTTCTGAGGAACTCAACCATGAAATTTATATTGGGTATTGTTTTACATTGCCGTCTGGAATGCGTCTGTCACTAATATACTGTTTCATCCTCCAAAATAATAAGTAGATGCAATCCAATGCATTTATAATTTATATTGTTGACAAACTGTCAAAATAAGTGGACGCAGCCATAATGGTTAGCGCTAGCTCCACTTCTACGCGTATAGAGGGCAGCAGCTCTCAGCTACGATATTCGTGCTACAGCGACTGCGCACCCAGACGAAAGTTTCGGAGCAATCAGTATTCAGTCTCTCTCTGGCTGTCTCACGTTTACGTTAATAGTTTTTCGAATTTTCGTTTCAGTGAAATTTAAGTGCCTAAACCTGCATCAGTGTTATCACTATTGGATTCTTGGGTCTGCAGGAATAAGGTAGGCGTTAAGCGTTTGGATTTCTCCAGATTTTGAGAAACTTAGAGTTTATAGTTGATTATTAAATGAGTTACATAACATGGCCAACGCTCATTTGTTCGGCATAGAGCCTTTTCTTTCTTTGCTTTAGAGTATTTGTTTGCCTTGCTTTAGAGCACTAATTGAGTTGATTCTTTTGTCGTGTTAAAATTGAATTTAGACTATGATTATTACAGATTCTATAACGTAAATTGTACTCGAGATTCTAACAGATAGATGTTGGATTACGAACGATCATTGTATGCGTAGCGTCGTATGACGTCACTACTGATCTGTGAGATTGGTTTGAGAGTTCAAACTAAGTCTCTTCACACGCTGTTTCTCTCTTAAAATTTCCGATTGTATTTCTTCTAAGGATTCTCTTTCTTTTTACTTAAAAAAAAATATGTTTCTTCATTTTAAATTAATTTCATCCTGAGATGTTTTGCGCCCCCACGATAGCCCTCTCCTACATGAGCTAGTTTCAGTAAAATTTCATTTTCAGGAATTCGAGTTTTTCAGCGGTATTACTAATACCTGACGCCCTTGGCATAAAACCTTTAATTCTCAGGAATTTAGTTGGGTCGAAATTACCGTTACAAGCTAATATAAGAGTACATATAAAACAAATAAATAGATAATACAATTTAGCTTTATAAAAATAAACTCACAGCTTTGAAAGATAATGTACTAAATTGTGAAAGATTATCGAAATATATAGAGTCAGGGGTCAAAGTAGTACGCAGAAGGCAGTCCGTGTTTATCGAAGAAACTACGGAAGCGATTAGTGAGGATAAAATGTTTACCAAGGCTTGTTTTATGCTCAAAAAAATTGGCCAAAGGAATTACGGAAAAGTCGGCATCATAGGAGTTCCTTTCGAAAAAGGACAGGTATTTTTCTGTAGATTTATTTGTATTTTCATATTTCTATTTAGTTGATTGTATATAAAAAATTTTTGTATACTAATAAAAATTTATAATTATAGAATAAAGAAGGAGTGGCACAAGGACCGGATATAATAAGAGATGCAGGACTTCTAAAAGAATTGCAAGCACTTGGTGAGTTTTTCGTGTTATTAAATACTTTAATTGATGTAAAACTATTTTTTATTATATTTCAAACTTGTATTCTGCATCGTATTATAATAATATATTATAATTCGGAATTTGTTCTATAAAAATATATCAATTTCTTTATTTCTGGCGCCAACTTTTAAAATATGTTATATAAAAAACCGAATGAGAAAACGGTTTTGATTCTAAGAGATGAAAGATAAAATTAAGAAATTATAAATACATATTATTTTGATTTAAGGGCGTTGCGTAGGACTTGTTACAAACTCAAAATTCGATTTCATCATATTGTTTAACAAATATTTTAATGAAATATTTTTTTCCCTCCTTGGTGGTACTTTGTTATGCGTACAGAGAGAAGAAGGGTACTTTATTTTGTAAATAGTTAATTTTAACTATTTTTTTTATAGGGTTAGATGTCCACGATTATGGAAATGTGTCATACGAAGCAGAGAAAATTGTAAATGTAGATAATATGACGCATCTAGGTGACGTTGCAGCATGTACGAGTCAAGTATCTAAAATGGTTCAACAAGCTTTAAAAGACCGAAGAACAGTTGTAACTTTAGGTGGAGATCATAGTGTAGGAATTGGCACCATTGATGGACATGTAAAAGTATGTGTTCAAAAATCTAATCATGATGCTTATTTTTGGAAAATTTGATTTAATTGGGGAAACTAAATTGCTCTATGGTAAAGTATTATCACATTTTCTTAATTTAGATATCTAATACCAAATTTTTTTAGGCACTAAAGGATGTTGCAGTTTTATGGGTAGATGCGCATGCTGATCTGAACACAAACAAGACGAGCGAAAGTGGAAACGTCCACGGAATGCCGGTAGCTCTTCTCACATCAGAATTGTCCGATTACTGGCCTCATTTGCCAGGCATGGATTGGCAACAACCCATGTATAATATTTATTCAGTTTTTCTTATATTTAAATGAATATTATCACTTTCTAAATCTAATTTAATTTATTTTTTATTTCAAATTAGGTTGTCTATAAGAAATGTAGCATATATAGGACTGCGATCTGTTGATCGATATGAGCGATTGGTGCTCGAAAAATTTGGGATCACTGCTTTTGGGATGGAAGACGTTGAAAGATATGGTATATAGTTATGAAATTATTATTTTAAATAATTATAGTATTGAAATAGTTTTATGGGTGTTGGATTCAGCTTCAAACCCCAAGTTCCAGATATGCGAACTGTTTATGCTTAATCGCATTTTTCTCTCTGCAATACCATTTCTACATTTAATGTGATATCGAGTTGAAAATTTCGAAAATTAAAGCAAAAACATTAGTTATGTTTATTTGGCCGAAAATATTTACATTTATAAAAAAAAGTTATTAAAAAATTTGTTTGTTTTACTAAAAATTTAGAATCGATAACTATATAATATATGGCATATGTATGTAGTTCTAATAATTTTTTGGTAGAATCAGGGGTTTTATTTTCAAGTTAGAATTCGTACTCAACACCCTTAATTACAAAAATATGTAAAGAAAAGGAATGAGAAAATTCGAGAAAACTGACCTTATTGAGATGTATGAACGTCTATAATATCCTTCATTAAGATGAATAAATGCCTACTGCTGTGAAAGGCATCGGGTATTGTAGAATTAAGTTATCACCCAACCTCACGGGGTAGAGTGTAATTATGTATGTAAAATCTTCTGAATCTTTCAGGAATTCACGACACCGTGCATATGGCTCTTGATAAAATTGATCCTGACCGTACTAAATCGCTTCATGTCAGTTTCGACATAGATTCACTCGATCCTCTCGAAGCTCCCAGCACAGGAACTCCTGGTAAAAAAAAAGTTTTATTTAAATAATAAGTTTTATAATATTTTGACTCAAATGCAAAAAATTTAATGGTGTTTGGTTCAAATTCTAAGCTCAAAGTTCAATTCCTCATTTTATTCAATAATTATAACAGCTATATATCTTTTCGATGTGTAAATGATACTCTGTTTTGAAATAAAAATGTGTCTAATATATGGATGTGTCACCGTCACTTTTTCAATTGAAATTAAAGAACATAAAAGTTTTCATAGTTTATTAATAAAATTTTTTATAAATTTCTCTCAGTGAAATTTAATATTAATCCAATTTAATTTTTATAGTGCGTGGCGGATTATCTTTACGAGAAGGAATCCACCTAATGGAAGAAATGCACCGGACACGAAGATTAAATGCAGTAGATTTGGTGGAATTGAATCCTGAAATTGGAGATGAACGTAGTGTTCAATTAACTGTAGATGCCGCAATTCACATCATTCAAGCAGGTGTAGGTTACACGAGGCGTGGATTAAAAGTTCCTAAAGGAATTACTGACATGCCTCTCCAGACCTTCAGATAATCCAGAAGAAAAAATATTTTCTTGAAAATACTGGCTGTTTGCTTCAAATTTTTTCAAGTAGGTATTTACACAGTAATTATTTTATTATTATTTAATCCAAATCCATTTGTAATTCGTATAAATTAATACACTTAAATTTTATTATTTAGCAATACAAAAAATGCTTGCCTAAAATTTGGCATATCTCATACTTAGTTAATTTGAAAAACCATAATTAATTTTTTAATTTTTCTTTAGATCTTTAAATCTCCATCAAGGATTACAAAACCTGAAAAATATTCCAATGCCGAGGTGGAAAGGAAGGAATCCTTGGGTTCCTCTACGAAGACTAGGCGAATCAATCTCTAATTAAAATATAAGACAAAAATCATATTAAGTGAGAAATCATTCATCTATATTACACATTTTCACATACATTAGATATATTTTCTCTCCATAGTAGTACCCGATTTTCAAATTAACTTTATGTACATAGCAAAAAATATCTAGTTCTATAGAATATATACACACTCTACTATATTGCTTGTAAAATAAATATGAAAAAAAGAACTGCCAGCATCAATAAGTATAATAAGTGTCCAAAACATGTGGATTGTAGCCTTACTTTATAATTGTTCATTAACTTTTTTCATAAATTTGTACATATAATACGAAGATTATTAATTGAATATATAACAGACATGTACATACATTAATGTATGTAGCGCGAACATTCATGAACAAAGAGTTATTTTCGATTATTTAGGATATTTTCCTGTTGCTATCTTTTAACATTATACATGAATTCAATAAAAGTATTTCTTATGTTTGTAATTATTTCCGAAGCTCATTTCAAATACTTTCTAATCCAACGGATTTGATTTTCAGTTTGAAGGGCTGTGGTCAACAAAGAGGGGGGTTCCCTGAGCCAATTTTAATTTCAGTATCAGCAACATCTAGGGTTACAATAGTATATAGTTAAACCTAACCAACCTGGAATCTTAGAAATTAGTAGTTTTTGAGTTGAGTAAGAAAGTATATTTTTTTTCAAAATAATTTTTCTCGTAAACTACTAAAGATATTTCGTTCTTCTTCTTTTTTTTTTTTAAATGAAAAATCTCTTTAAGCACTATCAATATATATATATTGATAATATATATATATATATTAAATTATGGGCTCACAGCTCAGAACTCCCCTCTTTCTTGATCATAGCCCTTTATAAATAGAAAGTTCAAATATTTTTGTTAACGAAACACTAATTGTTGGTAAAATCTTTTCGAATTTTGTTGCTATTAACCATTAATGAAAGATTAATTACTCCCAATAATAAAGTCATATTTTGCAAATAATTATTAAAAATACTTAAAAGTACATCATTTTTTAAAGATAGTTTTCAAAAGTCTATACAGAGAAATTAGAAATTTAAAAAATAGGAGAATTAATATATTCACTACTGTTTGTTAGTGCTCATCTGCTTTTACCAAATATCTATCGATATAGTGTGAAATTTCGAAAACAACTTCAACCATTATGAGAATGATAATCATCCATTCCAAGCGAACGTGATGTTTATCACTTAAATGTGACGATAAGAGTTCCACGAGTTCCACACAATGATTTATTTTTTCATTCATTACCTGTCACATATAATTTTTATTTAATACTTTTCTTCCAAATTCATAATGAGTTTGAAGTTAACTTAAAAAAGTAAAATTAATCAATGCTTACCCTAGTTCTTTTGGTAATGTCGAAATAAGCACATGTTTGTTGATATAAAGTCTCAAGGTCATCGCGTTCCCAGTAAAAATCTGGCGTATCTAGCAAATCTGAACTTAGATTAATCAAATGTCTCAAAGCAAAAAGCTCACCTTGCTTTCTCAGGACCTCTTCACGAGTCATTTTTATTTTTCTACCAGCTTTCAGATCTTCGGTTACGAATTCAATAGAGTCTACGTAATGATTTAGAGAAGCTTCCCAGATTCCCAACTTGACTGACTGTGCGATCGCATTCGAAAAAGTGTACTTATCAAACTCATTAGCATCCGAAGTTAGGATTATGTCCCCATCTTTCAGATGACTCTTTTTACTACATGCAAAAAAAATTATATAGATATTTTTTCATAGGATCTTCAAACTTATTGTGAATGTAGTAGATGTTTTACCCATTTTGACTGTAGGTGTACATCATAATTTCCCTTTCTGCTTGAATCAGTTCGTCGGAATAACTGTTGTCTTCATATTTCCTTAAAAACTGCAAGACATTTCCTAGTTCAAGTTCAGGAATATTCCACATAACAACTGTGCCTTCTCGGAAAAAGTAAATTTCTCGAGGTTCTTGACCAACTTCGTACTTGGCCACAGCTTGAACAACGTCGGGGTTGGCTATAAAAAAAATAATGGTCTGATTTTTTGAAATTATTTTGACTTTTATTTGCATTAGTGTGTTGGTTCCAAGATCTAATTCAGTGGCAGCAAACCTTATATAATTTTGAATCCCCTAATTTTTCTATCTGTTCATTTTGCAAAGAAAAAGAGTACATCTGCAGAGAGAGAGAGAGAGAGAGAGAGAATATTTAATTCTAATATTTGATGATTAAGGGAGCCAAGTTCTAATCTAAAAATTCGATTTCTTCATTTTACTTAACAAATATTAAAATTGGAATTATTTCCCTCTGTCGAATTAATCAATTTGTAACTAGAATTATACGCACAGAGCGAGAAAATATCTAATTTAAATATTTTTTAAGTGAAATGAAAGTATTGAATTTTGAAGATAGATTTTGAATTCCTCTTTTTGTGCAAAAATATTTATCTTTAATTTTCACTGAGTAAGCTGAAGAATGGTATATTAAGTTTAACAGTTGTATCCAACGTTCTTAAAGTGAAGAAACTGAATTTGGAGATTAGAACTTCGGTGTAGTAATTTTTCGCATTAACAAAACTGGCCTATTACTACAATATTTCTGTTTTACATACGTTTTGTAGATGTGCAAATCTTTTGGGGTATATACAAATCTTGTTCTACAAGACCAACCATAAGTTCTTCCAAATTATATTCCTCAGCGGTGGACATTGCCTTAACTTTCCAAAACTATAAAAAAAGAAGCCATTCTAAATTTAGGAGATCAGTTTTCTAAATAAACCACAAAAATTGAACCAATTAGAAAATAAACGGTTATAATTTTAAAACTCGAAGTCATAAAATAAATTACCCCTGGAACTGAAACGTCTTCATCATCGATGAAAAATTTTTTCTTCCTCAAAGACCTTTTTTTCATCTGTAGCGATGAAATATTTTCTTGAATTCCCTTCGGACAATTTTCTTTTTTATGAGAAGATAATTGCGAAGTGGAATAAAATAAATTCTTATAATCTACTTTTAAACTGGTACGTAGAAGCGTTGAAGTTAATGTCATAAACATGTTCTGAGATTGCAAAAAAACATTCTTAGCATTACGAAAATTATTCAAATTCATAGAGAGACTTGATTTGACTAGTAATCGCTGACAAGTTATGACAATCATTTTGGTTAATTTATATTTATTTTAATAACAAAATTGATAAAATACAAAAAACGAAAATTTTATAGGTTAGAACAAGTCGTGGGATTAAGGCCGGCCTGTAAATCGGTAACATCTGCGCATGGCAGTACAAACTAATGGTGGTGATGGTGGGAGGTGGGAGTTCCAGGGTTGTGCAGAGTGACAGTGGATGTCAGGTTTGTGCACGTAATATACCTTAGATAAAACATGAGCTTTCTTACGTAATTTACGTACGTACATTACGTCGAAAACACCAAATTCGTATGAATCCATGGGACGCGACCCACTTAGGTCCAACGCCCTTAATTACTAAAATTGACCAGTGAATCGAAGAATGTAATGTATTATAAATAACTACGTAATACATAGAATATTTTGGTAAATGAGAATCGTATGTATTTATTTCCTTATTTACCAAGCCGAGTTTACATATACAATTATACTTCTTGCATATTTCAAATTCGATGTCAGTAACTTACTTATGTAATTCTGCAGTAGCAAAATATTAAAATATTACATTAATCATGGTCCTGTATTAAGAACTGTGATCGATTCAGCTGCTTTGTCTTCTGCTCATAAAAACCAGTTTAACTTTCAATAATCTAATCAGTCTGTTCAATAAAATCATCTCATGCGAAAGCAAAACTTCGTTTTAGTTGCAAACTAAAACTCTCAACGCTCTCCAATAGCCTACAAGCATTGCTTAAGGGTGTTGGAGCCAAGTTCTAATCTAAAAATTCGATTTCTTCATTTTACTCAACAAATATTAAATTTGGAACTTTTTCCCTCTGTAGAATTAATCAATTTTTACCTAGAATTATGCGCACAGAGCGAGAAAATATCTAATTTAAATATTTTTTAAGTAAAATAAAAATATTCAATTTTGAAGTGAGATTTTGGTTTCTTCGTTTTATGCAAAAAGTATAGAAAATAAATATTTTTACGCTCTGTATGCAGTATTATATTTGAAAAAAGATTAGCGCTACACAGCGAAAAAATATTTATCTATAATTTTCGTTTAGAAAAACGGAGAATGGAATTTTGAGCTTGACACTTTGGTCCAATGCCCTTAAGGGCATGTGTTACTTACCATATGAGCCAATTTAATAACCCCGTTTTTTTCCACAATTTTTACTTTTTCAAAATAATAATAGTGGACATCCGTCCGTGTTCGCATTCTTATCGGATGCCCACTATTATTTTTTTTGATAAAATAAAAATTGTGAAAAAAACGGGGTTATTTAAATTGGTTCATATGGTAAGTAACACATGCCCTTAAAGCCTTTAAAAAGTTTTTGAAAAAGTTTTTTTTTTCTTAATCCGAGCAGGTACCTCATTCCTGGAAAATTTATACTTTTTCTCAGTGATACCAATTGTAAAATCTGAAGAACGCTTAAAAATCATTAAATTTCGTCAAGAAGTAAACAAGTTTTTAGCTCTTCTTACAGAAGAATTACCCAAAACTTTTTTCAATTCTACAAATAATTAAATATGTTTCCTCGTCTACAGATATATATGACGTTCGCCCTTTTTCCTAAGCTATGTACATGATTATTTTGAATGCCGTTATTCATACTCACAATCTAACTTTACTGTATTCTGCCTTCTCTCATTTAGGAATCGAACATTATTATACAATTTTTAACATAGTGACTATCTTCTGATGGTCCAGAGAGGATCTAACTGGCTCAATGGATCTATCACGATGTCAGGTTTCTCCTGCGAGGTCGAAGAAATACTCTGTGGTGTATTTGGTCTGGCCGCTGAGATGGACTGACATCCTAAAATTATTTTAAAACTATTAGTCAAAAAGTTCAGTGCTTGAATCAACAATAATATAAAAATCAATCCTTACCTTGCTGTGAAGAGATAGAATGCTGCATACCCGTTGTAAAATTGTGAAGAAAATCATCTGATGGATGACAATGTTGAGTCTTTCTCATTGTCTTTCCTTTATTCTTTTTCATTTCCTCAAAACATTCAAATGTCGGTCGCGTCGATGATAAAATTCCCCCTGTGCAATTAATAATGATATTATTAATGTTCCATTTTAGGAAATCAAAAAAAATCCTCCTCTATATTCTTAAAAATCTTTTCAGTCATGAAAATTAGGAAAATTTTGAAATTCTTTGAAATTCTTTGCTTACAACTTTTTTTAATAATTCCCTGATTGTTCTATGATTTTCAAGTTTTTCCTGCCTTGCGACCACCTTCTAGACATCGATAAAAGAATTTTTACGTACTTTTCATTAGAGTATCTTGAGCGTGATAAAGAACCATCCGGTAGCCAAACTGCAGTGACTCCTTGTCAACCAGACCTTTGCGAAACTTCATAAGACTGGAAAATACCAAGGGCACATCAACAATTCCGTGACCTGCTCTTACGTGACACACAGCAGCAGTTGCGATTAAAAAAAGTCCACTGAGAGAACCACCGTTCAGACAATGAATGATTATTGGCTTCGGAGAACAATGTCTCAATGCTTGTTCTGACATAACATCAGTAGCAAAAGCAAGAAGTGGACCAGGACTACTTGGAAAACTGCTGCAAAATATTTGTATTTATTAACATAAAGATAAGTGACTTATTGCTGCTTTATTATATTTATTTTTATAGTTTTCATAAGGCTACAAACGAGATTTTGACAACTCGATCAAGCGGGTGTACACCTACTTCTGACTTCAAAATATTTCAGGATATTTCAATGACTTCAGAAGATATTAAGAAAATTCAAATAAATTCACATGACTTCAAGTGAATTCAAGTGACTTCAAATGACTTCAGATATTTCAGGAGATTTCAGTGAAAGTGTACACCTGATTTCACAAGTTGTCAATCCCTCGGCTACAAAAAGTAAAAATTTACTTTGATGGCCACATAAGGAATTGCATATGTACAACGATCCTTTCCGCTTTGTGTCCAGAACGTGAAAGTGAAATGATTCTCTGAATATACGTTGAGTGAACAACTTTGTTCTTCAAACTAAGTATGAAGTCACCCAAAGTCAAATTCTTTTCTTCACTAGATGGCCAATAGATATCACCAGTTAACTATGAAAAATTAGACAATAAAGAATTTGTCAATTGACGTAAAACCACTTCGAAAGTAAATTACAAATGTTGTAAAAATCGTGTAGAAATTTTCAAATACCTGCAAATCAGTCGCTAAGCAGGCAATAACCTCGCTCTCTTGTTCCCAAACCATCGTCCAGAATGTTTGAAACGCATCAGGCTTCGGCGCTTGGGTAATAATAAAAGCTGCTGGAGTCCATTGAGTTACATCTCTTACATACGAAGCGTTTATGTAAGTAGGTCCTTCAAGAGAAGTTAATTCTACTCTGCTTGAGTCATAGGGAATACAACTGGCAGATCTATTCGCCGCAGGATTTGAGTTCGCAATGTTGGAAGATTGTTTCTTATCTTCTCGTTCCTGCAAATTAATAACCAGCTTGTAAATAAGAGTTGGTTAAATACTTTTTAAATAACCATTAAATGAAGTTAATTAAGCAACTATAATAAATTTAAAAAAAAAATAGTGGCCGCAATAGTTTGCTTCTAAAATTCCCTGACCTTTACACGATCAATTTTTTATTGTCCTTGACGATTAATGATTATAAGAAGATATTCATATCAATTTCAATTAACTTTTCGTTAATTTTCAGGCTTTCCCTGACTTACAACAACCCAAAAAAAGTCAAATATAATGGTAAAAATACCTCGAATTCACGAACTTCCTTCCATTTATTATCAATTGTCGTAGCACCGCTTAGTGTCTTCACCAACAAACTGTCAACGAATTTTTCATATTTTTCAATGTCAATAACAAATTTTTGTAAGATAGTCGACTCTGCAAGCGGATCTCTCTTTGGCTGCACATCCAAATACCACGTGTCCCATACGATTTGTAGATTGTCGTTTCTATCATCTGTTTGCGGTGTCGAGTTTTTTCGAACTAGATTCACTTCTTTAGTATCTTCCAAAGTTTTAACTTCACTTTTCGCATCGTCCTTTTCATCTTTACTTTTGTCTACTTGGACTTCCGGTAGAAGTGGAGCGTGATTAATTGTGATATCCAAGTCAGAGAGAAGATCGACATTGGATTTTGGTTCAGTGGATTCAAGTATCCCTGAACTTGAAGTATTTGTTTCGTTATTGGTTGCCTGCATATATGTTTGATTATATCCTGGTTTTGCGTTTTCTGCATTAGTAACTAAAGAAAACAAAAAACGTTAAAAATATTAATATTCATTATTAATCAAATCGATTAAGTTTACTCTATAATCAGAGACTTCATAGAACAAAATGATTCAAGATGAATTCGAAAATGAATTCAATGTGATTTTCTTTTTAATTTTTTACAATTATTTTGATTTTTTTTAACTCGTTTCATAACGAAAAATGCTATTAAGTTCTTTCAGGCTCTTTTAAATTTTCTCAAATTCTCACAAATTCAGTTTAATTTCTTAAGAGTTCTTTTGTCTTCATATTGAATTGTTTCGCGTAGTTTTGAACTTTTTCCAAAACTTAAAATTTTTGAATTACTAATTTCTAATGTGACGAGGAAGGAGTTGTATGAAATTTAAAATCTAAAATTAACCTTGAGTTGGAGTCTGTTGACCATACTGTGAAGCGTAATAAGCTTGATTGTCGGGCGTGGAATTTGCATCATGATTCGAGTATTGCGAAGAAGTAGTCTGATTGGTAGCAGAATTATGACCGGCACTAGTATACAAAGAGTATGCATCTTGCTGCTGATAAACATTACTATTCGCAAGAGGCAAATTCCTGCCGGTGGATAAACTTCCAATAGAACTATTCGGTTCCTGTACGTGCATCGATTGCGTATTCTGATAACCCGAAGTGTACTGATATCCTCCTGCGACAGCATTGTACCCATAGCCAGGATGACCTTGATACGAGTCCGTCGACGAATTCGACATTACAGTTCCTTGTGTTGCATTTCCATAACTATTATTATATCCTTGGGAGTAGGTCGGACAATGTGGAGGCCCAGCATACTGCTCTTGAAGGTGGTAGTAATTTTGTTGATAATTTGGAATCGGATTTGCTTTCGCATGACTCTGGATAATTTCCGAGTTGTAGCTTTGGCTCATATTCTGATTTGTACTAGAATTCACACTTTGATAGGGAAGATTGGTCTCTGTTTGTTGATAGTTGCCATAAGTGTTGCCATAATTTTGAGTACCCACTCCATCTTGTGTTTGAACTGCACAAGCTTGAGGTTGAGTACTCGTATAACTTTGCGTCTGCTCCAAGTAATTAGTCTGAGGATTGGACAATGAATTAGGATACTGTGAGGCTGCATCGTAATAGGAATTGCTGCTTACATTCGCGGAAGGAACGTTGGTCGAAGCAATTGAATATGTTGAACTATCGGTAGCAGATGTTTTGGTATACATCCCCATGTGTTGATTTGGTGTATATTGTTGGGGAAGGGAATAATGAATCCCGGGTGACATACTTTGAGGATTTTGAATCTGTTGTTGAAGATTAATCTGTTGTACAATTGCTTGTTGCTGATCAACTTGAGAGGTTGATGGATTAATGTAGCTTTGCGTCGCGTTGGGTTGCTGCAACATCGACTGAGGAGAAACTTCAACTTGATAGGGATTAATCACAGAGTTTTGATTTTCCGGTTGCTGTTGAGATTCGCTAACTTGAGACTGATAATACTCTCCAGTATTGTGGATTGAGCTCGGCACGTAGAGATTTGTCTTGCCATCTGATAAAGTGTTGTAAGTTTGATTGAGAGATGTCGCGTAAGGCACTGGATTAAGTTCTGTGTTCCTTGACACCTCGACTTCCAGGTTACCTTGCTGAGCAGATTCCAGCTGGACTGGACTGAAACTTTGATGTTGAGGTGAAGCATTATTCACCTGATTGCCTTGATAAGTAGGATTTTCCTGCATTACTTGATATCCAGGATAAGAGTAAGCGGTATTTTCATTGTAGGAGTAGATCTGATATTGGTCTTTTGTATTTGGATCGGTTGAATATTGAGTTTCACCTTGTTGAGTAAGAGTATAGCCGCTGTAAGTCCCGGAGGTGCTAGAAAGTTCAGTAGTTGCTTTCATTTTTCCAGCCTGTCCGTAAACACTCTCGGAGAAGGTAGTTCCAGTCTTGGGAAAACTTGCATTCAGATTACTCATGACGCTTACTGCTTCACCGTACATGTACCGCGTATTGTAAGAATTTTGTTGCCCAGAATAATAATCTGGGTATCTGCTTTGATAAAACTGGTAGGCTTGTGTAGGATCAATGAATTGTGGGACATTGGTGGAAGATAAGCCTTCACTTGTGCCGTTTTGATTATTTTTCAAGGGCTTGACGACTGACTGATCAGAGTTAGTTTTTGTAGTTCGATGATCAGTGAATTGATTGTGATAGACAGGAATGTTTGACACTCTATTTGCTAAATAGTCTTTAAGTTTTAAACCACTGCCTGTAGCACTTTGCTCTTTCGGAAGCATATGATGAGACTGATTCTTGCTTTCTGAAAGTGAAAGGTCATTTATAGCATGTGCCCCTGTAATGTTCTGAGCAAGAATCTGTGCACGTTCTTCTTCTTGGACTTTACAGGTGTTCTTTACTCTTTGCAACAACTTCGTCACGTTTATTTCCATCTTTCTGTAAAATTCCAAACCCTTTGTGGTTTTCGCCAATAAATCTTCGTACGCGTCATAGGAGGCGATCAAAGAAGATATAATAAATTCACGGCGTTTCAAAGTTTCGTCAACTGCTTTTCGAGTGTCGGCCGTTTGAGCATACGCTTCCGTTAATGCAGCCAAGATGTTTTCTTGAGCAGCTAAGTTTTGCTCTATGAAGTTCACCTGGAATTTACACAATTTCGAAATGAGTTTTTATTATTTGAAACTGAATTTTAAGGTTGCTTTAAAAAATGAAGTTTATAGGATAAAAAAAAGGTGAAAAATACTAACTAATGGTTTATGTTTGCTGATTTGCTCTGCAAACAGATTGTCAAGAGGTTCAGATTCAGCTGTAGCTGTAACCAAAATTCTTGTCAAATCGTCTTGAGATATTGATTCTCGCAATTTGTTGTGCAATTCACTCCTTTGCCTGCGCATTTCATCAACCTTATTTAATATGCGTTTTAATTTTCTAGTGCGAACCTTTTTAGATTCGTTGTCCGTATTCTTCTCACTGCTACTTTCACCTAAATAAAAAAATAATTGGCAATTGAGAAGTTAGGGAATACAATTAAAATAAAGTTTTACCGTGAATATAGTACTTGAAATTTCAGGCACAGAAGAACGGAGGAATATACCTGATAAATTGACCTTAGGAGTTGGAATATGTGCTATTAAACTTGACAATGGTTGAGAAAGTATCCGTAAATTATTCAAGTGCAAATTCATCGCTCTATGAAGTGCTTGATTACTTTCGGATGCTTTAGCATGAGCTTCCTCATACTTTTTTGCCTCTCGTGTCAAATCAGTAGCAACTATTGATGGTGGTCGTTTGCCCATTGTTTCTTGATACTCTTTTTCTCTAAAGAATAATTAATTTTTAATAATGTACATTATTTATATACAGGATGTTTCACGTCTAACTGACGGCACAGCTAGATCTAGGACATCCTTTATACCTAAAGAAAAGTTGCATAAAGCATATCGCAATAAAACGAAATTAAATTGACAAATATAAAATGAATCTACTCACCTCTGCTGCTCTTCTGTCAAAATCCCATTGATTTCTTTAAGCATGGCCTCTACATTATGGTAAGTATCAGAGAGTTTTGTCATCGTGTCAACTTGTTCTTGAATTGCGTTGGGTTTCGCATTGATAGCAGCACATCTTTCAGCCAATTCTTCAGGAAGAGATAAAACTTCAGATTCCGAATTTACAGCATCTGGATCCCATAAACTCAAATTTTCAAGTTTTAAAGACATTAAATAGGTATTCAGTATCAGATCGTGCTCTTCGATTTTTGCACCAACTGAACGAAGAATTTTTGCTTTTTCTTCCGAGTAGAGTGAATTCGCCTCGTGTACTTTCATTGGCACTAGTCTGAAATTGTAAAATTTCGAAATAATTATTCAAAGAATCGGGTATATTATTTTAAATAATAATAATAATTCAAGATTACACACCTAGCGAATATATCTGTACCAGAGACTTCAGAGTCGTTTACATTGAAAGATATACCTTTAACCAAAGAGGCACCCTTGACAGTAGGCAAAACATCTTTTTCCGGTACTTCTTCATGGTAAATGTACTCGTTCTCGTTTTTTGCAGCTTTTCTTTTACCTTCGATTACGTCGTTTGTGAATGTAAGTGCATCTTCAATTGCTTCTTTTTCATCTGCAGCTCCCGTTATTCCCATTATACTTTTTGCGCTTGTGTATAGGGTACGTACTTCGTTTAAAGCTGCTAAAGATGCGTTGTAAAATGCCACCCGTTCTCCCATTTTACGTTGTTCTTCAGCTGCGAGTCCTTGATAAAGTTGTGTTACAGCTAAGTGATATGCTCTTTTAAACTTGACATACCTTTTCCATATCTATAAAGCATTTTAAAATCATTTGAAATTAATTTTGTTACAAAACTTAAACTTTACAAGCAATTTCAAAAGAATTTAACAAATTTTAAGAGTTTTCAAAGACTAAATGATTTCAGTGATTTCAAAAAATTGTAAACAAAATTATGAAGGTATGAATAGAAAAAAAAAAGAAAAGAAAAGAAAAAAAATCTGACTCATTTGATACCTTGTAAATTTTAGATCCTACTGTATCGCAAACAGTACCATCTTCACTGCCTCCTTGCTCTAGGGTGTTAAGTGCCAGATCATAATAATCTACAATTTGTCGAGCAACCTTAGCTGCAGAAATAAAAAATGTAAGTTTCTTTTTTTTTTTACTAAAACAATATCATTATTTTTTTAAAATTCATTATTAATTGTCAAACTCTATAATCGAACACTTTTCTATGCAATTTTGAATAATTTATAAGAAAATAATTGTTTTCTTTTCAGAAATTTAAACATCTATTAATTTTTTTACATACCTACAATCGATGGTTTGCGATTATCAAGCATGCTCTTTTCTAAAATGCATTCTTGTCCTTGAGCCAGACACAGTTGGTACATAAATGTCATCAACTCTGGTGCTAAGTCCACCCCTGGAGGCTGAGGGTAACTATTTTTTAGGTGATCAAAAGCCCAAGCAGCACACTGAAAATGAGTGCAGGCCATTTTCATTCCATCGGGCGAGGTGCGATCTGTGCTTGCACCAAGTTGAGTGTGAATAGCACCAATATTGTACAAAATGGAGATCATTTCAAAGCGAATGTTGGCCAAAGAACACACCATATTGGCGTAAGTATCTTTCCTATAAAATTAATTAAGATAAATAATTAAAATTTTTAATCGAATCAATTTTTCCAAAATGACTGAATATAGCTTTGGTAAAGATTTATGACGAAGAAATTCGAGATAAAAATATACTACTTTTTATTACAAATTAAAACGTATAAATTATATAATTTCCTACATAATCAGCTTTTTTATAAGATTAATCTCAGGGTGTCTAGTGACCAAAAGTATATATAAATATATATATATATACAAAATGAAATTCCCGGGTTTTTCTCAGTTTCCCTGTCCACTAGACACCCTGAATTTACAAGAGAATAAAAACAAAGGGAAAAAAAAATTTACCATGTGAATGTTATGGCAGCAGGACCGTCTTTTCCCATAGGAAATCTACTTTGCAGGAAGTGCAGTTGACAATAATATCTTTTTAACAATTCACATCCTTTGACATCAATGGGTGGACGCACTGCAGAAGCTCGTAAACTCTCCAATTGATGTAATTCGGTATTATATGACTCTGGATCTTCATTGTAAAAGTCCCGAATATACTGAAATTAGATTTCAAATCAACAACAGAATCGTTGTATAACGGGAAAAAATATGAATCAGAGGTCGCAAATTTGCGGAGTTTCTAGGAAGCCCGTATAGGTTGTAAAAGTAATTGGAGTATAGATGGTGCATCCAAAGAAATGAACAAAAAATCTAGATTTCACGGAATGTGGTGAAAAGGTAAAGACTGGGAAAAATATTAAATTATTTTTTTTTTTCTAGTTTAAAAACGTACTGTTCTGGCAGGATTATTTTCCAGAAAAAGGATCAACATACCTGCTTGAGTTTTGTAGCAAAACAAGTGGGTTCCGGGCTTACTTTTAATTGGAAAGAGACCATCGGCAACCTGGGAACTGCCTCCATGGTGTTTTTCACCTTTAAATTCAAAAATTATGAAAAGACGTCACCTGTCACAAATGTTTGGTCAGAATCAGAAGATATTGTGTAAAGATAAACGTCAAATTTGTGGACTACTATACTATGTACTTTCTATAGTATTCTCTCCATTCTCTAGACCTGCGACCAGGGTTGGTCAGTTACGCGAAACTTGTGGATTTTTACGTTGGTATTTTACATTTGTAATTACGTATTATATGTATAAAACTCCCTTTAATATATGTACGTAAAGCTGCATTTACACCTTTTAGGAAAATGTTCTTCTTCTCACTCTACCATGTGACTATCCCATAAGTTTGTCTCATTCGCACATTTTCCGGGGAAAATGTGTGGGACAAACGTATGGGACAGTCACGTGGTAGAGTGAGAAGAAGAACATTTTCCGAGAAAAGTGTGAATGCAGCTTAAATTACGAAAAAGACCTCATTTTACCAAGGTATATTACGTGCACAACCCTGCGTGCGATCGGAAAGAAAGAAGTCACTAGTGCTGTTTGCGTGCGCAACACACGTTGACTTCCTACTGGAGAAATTCTGCAATTGGCTGTAATCTGTCGAGCGTGAAACATTGACCAATGGGAGATTTTCTCAAGCAGTAAGAAAAGTGGGCATAGAGAAGCTGATTTTTTTCATGTGCGTGATTGGTTAATGGAAACCGCGCGTTATTTTAAACATGATTCGTATTCTAAACATTATTCGTATTTCTTATTGCAGCAATATGCAATAATCCCACGTCGGCACTGTCGACAGAAAACGTCGGCGTAAAACAGACACTCATGAGACACTAGATAGACAGATTTGTTTATTTCTTTCATTCTCTGATAGATATCTTCAAAGATGATGTCTTCCTCCGTTTTGTACATATTTTAAACTGAACTACCCAACTCTGTTTTTCATTAGAATCCCACTTAGTAGAAAGTACATTAGATTAAAAGAGATAGAGAATGAAAAGTTGTACAAAAATAACTTTCTATCTCTTTTACTCTCATGTACTTTCTGTTCGACCTGGTAGGGACGGCGTAGGGCAGACAGAGCTATAAACACAGCATTATGGAAATCAGGGTTGGGTCGGCATGTTTACAATAAAAAACAAAGGAAGGCACATATGTATAGAGATTATAAAAAGATTATTATAAATAGAGGAATAGACATGCCATACAGGGTTGCACGGTTACGCGTGGGTGGCATCCCATGGATCCGGAATGCATTGCGTTTTTGGGCAAAACCATGAGAGTGAGAGAGATAGTAGTGACGGTGCGTCTCTCTCACTCTCATGGTTTTCCAGCAAAACGCAACGCATTCCGGATTCATGGGGCGCGACCCTGGAGTGAAAGAGACAAATACAGTCACTCTCTCTTACACTTTTATGGTTTTATGCTGCTATAGGACGGCGACGGCACCCTAAATACGGCAAAGGGAGTATTTTTGGCACCCTATATGTAACTTTACAGGGGGTGCCGTATAGGGTGCACCCTATACCTTTCTAAAAAATGGAGAAATTATAATATGGGTTCAATATCGGTGTTTTATTATGCAATTT
The DNA here is from genome assembly GCA_900474275.1 of Synergus japonicus. Taxonomy (NCBI): domain Eukaryota; kingdom Metazoa; phylum Arthropoda; class Insecta; order Hymenoptera; family Cynipidae; genus Synergus; species Synergus japonicus. The sequence goes on along the minus strand of UCOH01012497.1, from coordinate 9,632 downwards.
CATAGTTTCATCATTAATATTATATTATTTTTAATTGTTTCTCATACGAACATGTAGCCGCGGATGTGTATATGCACAGACAAAAATTGAAAATAATTATTTAAACTTGAAATACATACATTCTTCGTTCTCACTTAGAGAAGTAAAAATTCAAATATTCTAAAAGAATTTCGTTCAACCTAGAGCATACAGTTTTCATTCTTCTTTCACCAAAGTACGGAAAATATTCCATCATTCGCTTGAAGCTACGGAAGCTACATATATTAAAGTATGTACATAAATTCATTCGCCAACACACTCAAAATACTAGGCATTATAATACAATTTTGTCTTTTCTTCTTGCCTTGTTAAATTTATCTTCTTAACGAACGCAAAATTCAGTTTTTTCCAAACATACTGTGGTGTCTACCATTTATTTCCAACAATGAGTTTTATCGAAACAAAAACAAGAGCAACGACTCATCCTAGCTTATTTTTCCTAAAGCTTGGAGAAGCACAGTGGCTAAAATCTACAATATTTTCTGAAAAATATTTCATTATGTAATTGAAACAATACACGTTTCAAAAGTATTTTTAAAAAACATGAGAAAATTTGAGATAAAAATTGTACTTTTTACCCACTGTGAGAATTACTAGACTCAGTGTTAATAACAACGCCAGGATTTTTGAAATGTAAAACATTACTTTTAACTTATAACTCACTTGATATACTGCTAATATTTTAACTTTAAACTAATCTAGCGTATAAGCATGTGTATAAAACCTAATTATCTGCCGAGGTCCTCTCTTCCAAATTAGAATAACTCGGCTACTTTTGCTTTAAATTATCATCTCGTAACATTTTTACAAGTTTCTCAAAAAATACGCCGTTTTGCAAGCCTCGACTCATAAGTTATCTAATACTGACACTAAGTGATCTGATCAGCTGCCTTGCTTAAAATACTTTTTAAACTATTTCAGATCTCTAACTTCAGGGCTAGCCTCGACTAAATCATTTATCTCAAAAGTTACAAAAAAATATTTTCTCTTTATTCCTTTCAAATTTTCTTAAGGGAGTTGGAGCCAAGTTCTAATCTAAAAATTCGATTTCTTCATTTTACTCAACAAATATTAAATTTTAAATTTTTTCCCTGTGTAGAATTAGTCAATATATAATTCGAATTATGCGCACAGAGCGAGAAAATATCGAATTCAAATATTTTTCAAATGAAATGAACATTTTTAATTTTTAAGTCAGATTTTGAATTATTCGTTTTATGTAAAAAGTATTAAAAGTAGATATTTTTTCGCTCTGTATGCAGTCTCATATTTGAAGAAAGATTAGTGCTAAAGAGCGAAAAAATATTTATCTATAATTTTCGTTTAGAAAAACGGAGAATGGAATTTTGAGCCTAACACTTGGGTCCAACAAACTTAAGGGCATATGATTTTTTACCGTAAAACCAATTTAGTTTACTCTTATGGTATAAAATATCATATAGCCTTAAATCTCTCTGGAAATCTCGTTCAATTTTTTAAAACCTTTGAAATCAGCATAATTTTTATCGCATAATTTCAACATTTCCTGACTTGCAGCTACACCTTGAGAGTTGAACATAATCGAGGCTAGTCAAGATTCTTATTTATGTTATTAAATTTCACATATGTTTATCCCAATTTATCAAATGTTTTAAACAGAGTGGATATCCTATTATATATCCGAATTTTACAACTCCTTCGAACACGTATAAATTAAAAATTATAAGTGAGGATCAAACAATTTTCTCTCAATTCATAAAAAACGTTTTTTTCTCTTTTCAAGCAAAGTTTTCTTTTTATTTTACAACTCTTCAAATGTGACATAAAATTCAAATCCTCAAAATTGAAATTCTATTCAATTTTTCGGTAAAAAAAAAGTCATGAAATCAAAAATACATATAGAGAAAAAATGGTTTGGACCCAGATCATGAGTTACAAAAATTCGCACATACACGAAAATAAAATTAGACAATGCGCTGCATATTTTACGTATAAGACTATGGCACAATTCTTCTAACGAGTGAAGGATTTTTTTTACATTAATACGCCGACATTTTTTAAAATATATTGCAACAAGGAATATAAAAATGAAGGAAATTATTTGAACTTTAATTCTATTAGTAGCAGCTACTATCTATTACAATAATTAATGTTTACTGGAGTCATTGTAGGTTTCAATTTGAATTAGCTTAATTACTTTCCAGGCGTATCTTCATTTCGTTTAAATGCTGCCTTCGTATTTCACTTTACTTCATAAGTGGACAAAGTAAGTTTAGTGCATCGCAGATAGGAAGATTTTCTGAATATTAACTATAAGGCGTCGCTACGTCGTATAAAGTCGTCAATAAAAATACAACTTGGACTAAGTAACTCTTATCACAATAGGACAGATTTTCAGACCGATAACATATACGTACCAGCGGATTCATTTATCGTTTTCTCTAAAGGGAAACTATTCACAAAACTATTTTTTTCAACGGGCTTATAATATTAAATTTGAACCTGTGGAAAAATATAATTTTGCGACACTTAGACTATTCCCTGAATTCTATCAAAACATAATAGAAAATTCAAAACAATTCCACAGATACGGACTTTAATCTCATTCATCAAAAATCTTTTGTATGCCTTTCACTGTGATAAAATACATTGCATTATAAAATACGCTTGTGTTTTACGAAACGCGATTTCTACATACGACTATAGTTATTATACAAGAATAATAGTGAGTTCTCACCAGCACAATGTCTTGTTAACAAGAGTAGTTTTCATGTATATTTTTTCAGTCTAAGTAGTCGCTGTAAACAAAGAAAAAACCTTCGATTCTTTTTTGCGCTCTTGAGAAAAAAAAAAACGAGAAGCTGCGAAATTATTTTTCGATTAGGTATTTCACGTTGTGACGTAATAATACAAAAATGGCCATATAATGGTGCAAAACAAATGTGATAAATGTATAATTAAATATTAAAACTGCAAAATAATGTCAAAAATGCCATCAAATCCGCGGGAAATCCTTCTAAATAATCTTTTTTTGACATTGTTTTGCACTTTTAATTTTTAATTATACATTTATCACATTTGTTTATTTACCAGTGTATGGCCATTTTTGTACTATTACGTCACAACGTGAAATACCTAATTTTAAAACAATTTCTAGCAGTTCAGAAATAAAAAAAAAACTTTAAAAAGAAAAAGTTTATTCTAATTACAATATTCGTTAGATCCAAGTTAATAAATTTTCACTGATTTTTTATGTATCATCTATCAAATCCGCTGCCATATTCCTCAAAAATTGCAGTTGGTTTCCAAAGAATAGGCATTTATGAAAATTAATTTGAAATTTTTAATCTAAGGCTATTTCGAACAAATTTTTTAATTTATTCAGACTGAATTTGGATAATTTTGAAATTAAAACATATTTTAAATTCATACGGATTAAAAATTCTGACTAAGTCGGATTCATTCAGACAGGATGTTAACCAGAACTTTCGCCAGTGTGCCTACCGATAAAATTTGATTAAAACCAAAAGCAAATCTATAAGTTAAAAATAATAAGAATAACTTCGATTCAAAATCTCACAATACTTCTACAAAATTTGAATAAAACCTGGGTTGTCAAATGTTTTTAATTGAATTTACTTATTGTGCACCGGAAACTAGAATCCCGAAAAATAAAATTCTCGACAGATTACATGTATATTTTTGTAAGTTAATTTTTTGCTTTTGCTGATTAAATACAACGCAAAGATGTTTAAAATTAATTTTTATAAGCTTAAAAAGAGGTGTTATTTTAAGATAATAATATAGAGAAAAATAGATGAGAATAAAAAAGGATAAAAATAAAATAATATGAAATACTGCAAGTTGACGAAGTTTTATTAAAATGGTTCATTGTTTTCATTAATGAGATTTTGACTTCACCCTTCAATTTGAACTCCTGTTTACCTTAAAATTAATATTTCAAAATAACTGCAAACAGTATCTAATTAAGTATAGTTTAAAAATAATGAAAATTACAAGCCTTGTTTTTCAGTTTACGAAGTCGAATAATTACTTTAGATTTATAAATAATATGTCGAATGATTACATCCTTTCAAAATCAAGTATTTGCTTTTTTTAAAAATTCCAGTTGTATATTTGTATACCTAAAATTATCAAGTTTTTCATCAAATTCTATTACATAATTTTGCAAGTTCAGCTTACATTATCGTAAGATTGATTTACTTCTAACATTATAATAGTAATAGTAAAAAGATGATTCAATTTTGTACAGGAATTATTTGCAGAGGAATAAAAATGCAAATAAACCGAACGATTAACGTGTTAAAATGCTTTAATGGTAAGCGGAACCAGTAAAAAAAATGTGTCTTTAACGATAATTTATTCGTTGAACATCTTTCAAAAATTTGTAGGAAACGGCTCGGTTAACATTATTTGTAGAGGTAAATTTTTATTATAAAAATAAAAATAAACAATTGTAGGCCTTGTGTATAACATTAAATGATGTGCAACATATTTGAAATAATAAAAAAAAACACCCGAAACTCTGGCCTCGTGTTGTACATTATTCAGACTCACAAGGAGACAGTTAGATATTCTACAGAAAATAAGATTTATAGAATTGTACCGATTAAGTGAAATTAATCTATCCTCAGACGAGGATTGTCTAATGACAGTAATGTTCCATTCAATTGGAGCGATTTTTTTTATATCCCATTGAGAATTTTCAACAGAGGTTTTATTTTTTTTTCTAGTCATACTTTTTATATAACTTAAGCGGTTTTGATTGTAGCATTTTCATTCTTAAGTCGATTAGGCATATGTGATTCTGGCGAATATAAACATTCTATCAGTCGGCTTTGCTTCTAACGAATTAATTACACCATTATCTCAACATTTGACTTTTGTTTTGCTTAATATTGAAAATATTTTAACTGTCTCTACGATCAATTAAATATGGAAAGTTTCACCGACACGAAAAGGATGTACGTTGAAGGTTTGCATTAGAAAAATCTTGAGTATAAATTGATCAAATACCTATGTTGAAAACCGACGTGTATGCGATTGCAGAATACTATCGAGAACATTGAGATTAATTCACTAGGTAACAGGTTAGCTAAGACGAGATCAAATTGAAGTTATTCAGTTGCGGGTTTCTTCCAAATCTCATCCGCCGTTCCAGTGTCCCTGTGCAAACGATTATTTGAGCTAGCAGACTCAATTGCCTCAGAATCTGATGTGTTTCGATTCGTATGCATTCTTATATACAAATATTCACGCGGTAAAGTGTTCTGTGCGAGCATGGTTGTGTGAATCGATCGCGTTCTTGATTGTACGCGTGTGTTTAATGGGGATGAAGTGTTGTTGCTCGGATGGCGCTACGTACACGACTTCTCAGTCAGTCAACTTTGGAGTACATTGGTGTTGACTTTCGTCCATATCAATCGTGCTTTAACACTCGTTCCTCCATCAGTAACTTGTGGCTTCAGTCGCCACCACACTTACGTCAATATATACCGTTGTACTATCTACAACAAATAAGAACGCTTTTCAAAATATTAATTTTTAATTAATTGAATAAAATTAAGGGAGCGTCCATGAATTAGGATGAACATAAAGATGTTTGTCAAAATTTTAGATCTTCATAATCTAAAGTAAAGGTAAGTACAAATTATGAATGAAAAGCTTTGATTTTATTTTTATGTATATTTAATTGACCTATCTAATTAATCTATAGCAGTCTTAGACGCAGAAAAGTAGCAAAAAAGTGTGCCAGTTCAAGTGCCTGAATAAATAATGAAGAAAAAAATTTTTTTAATTCCATTCTCAGCAGAGAATGTATTAGATTGTTTAACATAATATTCAACTCTTCCCTTTTGATTTATTGAAATTTGCCTTTTCCACGCAGTACAAAATTTCAGAGTAGAAGTTTTCCCATGTCTTATTTTTTAAATTAGCAAGTAGATTTAACGTACCTGCATACAGATGTGCTAAAGCTTATCTTGGAACAGAAATAGATTATTTGTGGCCGCAACCGCAACAACATTTTCGGAAGGATGCCACGCCGTATGCAAAATTTTCTTATTAAAATCGAGGCAGTCCACGCTGATCTCGTCTTTCTTTCGCTTGCCACCGGTACAAACCTACAAGAATTTAAAAAAAATGTTAGTTTCGTATTCTTACTCATTCCAACATTAACAAGTGATTACAAAAATATCAATGATGTTTGCTCACCTTACGAGGTTTCAGAAGAGTTTTAGGCTTTGCGATATCCCGCGCGGCTTCCAAAGTGAGGTCACGTTTGGTACCGCGATCAAAAACTCGGAAGAAATTATTGTAAGAACCAGTCATAATGGCAGAATCGTTACCGCTCCAGCAGCATTCAAATTTGTCAAAAATACAGTCATTCTCATACAGAGAGCACAGCTTCGATCTCAGGTACTCGTGAACCTATAAACAAAAAAGAATCGAGACATATGTAATGTAATAATATTACAGACAATTTCTGAAGCATTGTAGAGCCAAGCTCAGAATCATCAGAATATAAAATAATTATTAACTTACAGGATAACACTCGATGGGCCTTGTTTCCATATGCAAATCCCATACTTTAACACTCAAGTAATCCCTACTAATCATGTATCGGCCGGAGTTGCTGAGTTTAACGTCGCTTATACTCGAAATGATTTCCGAGAAAAAGCTTCTGTTTGTCGGATCCTCTGGTTCTTCGAAGAGCTTACTGTGCCGATCGCAGAGAGCGGCTGATCTCATATCACACAGGCGAATTGTTCCCTTGCTACTACTATATACCAGAAGGTTGCATTCAACTGGATGAAACTCCGCAGCTGTTATAACTTCTGTAAGTTCCTCCATGTTGGTTGGCTTAATGTCTACGATGTCTATACGAAAAGGTTAGGAAAAACATGGCCAAATATTATATGGAAAAATTCAAATCCCCTAAATTTCTATACCTTCAATTGTGTACAAATACAAATAAAATTTGCACCAATGCCAATCTACTGTATCGTAAAATGAAAAATGTGTATGTCCAGAAACAAACGTGAATCAACAAACGTTGACTCTTCTTGAATTTATACATTGGTAGTAGGATTCCAATGTGTCATATGTGATTATAGTATTGCAAATATTTTATTGACAAATTTAATTACAATTTAAAGTTTACAGTTTTAAGTACAGAGCATTTGAGGATGAATTTCTTGAAAAATTTTACACGTGTGGTTTATATAACAAACCAATTATATTTTTTAACTCGTTAACTATTTTAAATACCTTCAAGTCTCTGAAATAATTTAATTTTCTCGAAACTATTTAAAACTCTTTAAAAATTCTTAATTTTTTAAGCAATTTTAAATATTTTAAAACTAAAGTACACAAAATAAGCTGAATTAGCTTTATTTTATATAGCGTGGCACCAAATAACTATGAAATTCAATCTTTAAGCTAATTATAAAAAAAAACAAACAAATAAAAATTGATTGAAAAAATGTAAATTATTTTACTTGTGATATTTAATATTATATTATTTAAAAAAGGATACTAAAACTCTGGTCAGTTATTTCCAGATGCCAGAGATTAATTCTAAGGTCGTCGGCACTGAGGTATGTTTCTTGGTCACTATTGACGCTTATACTGTTTATATGGTAGGTGTGCGCATTAGCAAATATTCTCCTTGGCGATGCCTCGACCATTAACTCCATTGGTTTTATTGAAGGTACCTGTTAGATAATAGATTTAATTATACAAAATAAATCAAAATGTAGTATTAAGAAAGAATGATATTTAAAACCAAACAGTTTATTAATTGAGAATGTCCATCCTGAATCTCTAACAATGGACCTAAATCCTTTCGATTTGATACATCTAAAAAAATGCATTTTTATCAAATGCACTAATATTTTCTAAACTTTAATACAAATCTCAGAGAAACTGAAACATGAGGAACGGAGACTGATACTTATGACATTGCATTATGATAATTTAATGCGCATATTTGACCTTGCGCTATCAGTAAAATTTTTGTTGGTAGTATTAATACAGCAAATTTATATTTTACACTTTCCTTTCCATCTTTTATATTTTAAAAGTAATAATTACAACATTCATAAAATACAGAAATAATTAATACAATATATATTTTCTTTGACATTAAACTTTCAAAGAAAAATTACGAGTAAAAATTCCTACTGTCTTTAGCGCGGAGTTCAAACTGGCTGCTGGACAATTGAGTATAATTGACAGTCTTATGCGATCCTCAAGGCATAACAATTGATATGAAATGTGCGTAGTATGTTATTCAATACAATTCGTATGTAGGTTCCGAAGTGATTTTAAGGGATTTCACGGAATATAAACATTTTTAAGCGATTTAGTGTAATTTTTAAAAGTTTAACCGATTCTAAAGATTTTAATTAACTTCATCGATTTTAACATTTTCAATGACGAATTTCAAGAAACTCTATTGACCTTTTAAAGATTTCACTGGGTTCGAAAGATGTGAAGTAAATTCAAAGATTCTTTTTTAAGTTATTAAGGCATTTAATATAATGTTTCAAAAGATTTCTTGAGATTTTAAGAATTCTAAGGTTATTTGTTTTTGTAGAAAAAGTAGTACTTTATTTCGTGGTAGGAAATAGTTTTCTTTACTACTAAAGTCCATTTAGATATAATTGGAGTTCACTTTGTACTCACTCTCAAACCAGTAATGCAGGCAGGATCACGAATAGAGCCATTTTCTTCCTTCGTATTGTAGCCTTCAACCCTCTTATCTCGCTCCGAAACTTTCCACAATTTGATCGTCTTATCGTTGGTTGAAAGCAGAAAGTGAGCTGGGTTTTTCCTTTTCAGCCATCTAATTTTATTAATCTTTTCTTCTATTTCTAAAGATTTCAGATAGTCGAACTCGGGCTCGTGGCTCTGGAAGGTGCTGTACACATTGTACTCACCCCTTCGAGGAATGCTGTTTTTACTCTGTAAAGAAAAATTTTCATCAATAATTTGAAATTGAATAGATCTTTAACAACTTAGCCACATATAAACAAATAAATAATATAGAAATAAACTATCAGGATCCAATTTTCTATTCTTTACTTCTTCATAGAGGAAGCTTTGTAGTGGTGAAAAAATCTAGTTTTAAAAAAAGGACTTTTTTTAAGTGTGTATGTCACGCTTTTAAAGATCTTGCAATACCTTGAGAATTCCTACAGATAAATTGATGAAATTTTGCATAATTATTCCTCTATATACCAAATTGAATTTTTTTTTACAAGGGATTAACTAAATATTTAATTTTACAAGTTTTATGTACTTTTCTGATTTTAGTGAAATTGATATTTCAACTATAACTTCTCAAATAATCAAAATTTAAAGCAGACGTCACAAGAAGAAAAGATTCCTTATGTCGAGACGAATTGATTGACCTATAAGTTCAATAAATTCTATTGAAAAACAAGAAAGTTATGGTTATTTATAATTTTGAAAAATTAATTTTTCGCTATATGTTCTTAAATAATCAAAATGTTGAGCTGACGTAAGGAGATCTTCGTGTCGAGATGAATCATCTGATCTTTATATATATATATATATATATATATATA
>UCOH01012496.1:33926-140526 GCA_900474275.1 Synergus japonicus | reverse complement strand
ATTTATATGTGTGTAATTCTGTACAAAGTACTTCTTTGTGTAACTCTTTTACTTTCAGTATTATTGAACGAAGCGTAAAGCAATGTACTGTCATAATCCTTGTAAACTGTCTACCTCATGCTTTTTCAAGTATCCAGATTTCTAGATAAAGCTAGATCCCCTCTTCCTAAGCACACCTAAGGAAAAAATTTCTGACTAAAAAAACTTTTACTTTTCGTTATCTTCTCTCCTTGTTAAAAATGATTATATTTTATTGACGCCGAGTAAATTTGTATATTGTCATAAATTCAGTAAAACTTTCGTTTTCGTATTCACTCGTCATTAATTTGTGTAAATGAGATTAAATCCTCAGGCTCGATTAATAATATTCCCATTCACTTCCAAAGGTAGCTCACCTCACTATCTGTATCCAAAGTGGGTTTCATTTGAATAACTTAAATATAACTAACTGAATATGTATTATAGTAAAAGTACCTGACTTCGCTATTGCGTACTTAATGCGACTGCAATTCTTTCGAATTTCATTTCCTAATATGGTTCCAGGGGCACTCACGATTGACGAATAAGGATTTTTACTCATTCACATGACACAGCTTTTTATTACATACTTTAGATTCCCACTAATTGTCCTCATTTTATGAGTAGTTTTTAATTTAAAAGATTGGATTTTTTTACGAGCAGCTGCAATTAGTATGACTATAATTAAAGAAGAAGTTTAAGAGATTTAAATCAGATATTGGACAAGTGTTACGAAAGGAAGTCTACACGATTCGTTGAAGACGTGAATCTCCATAATGTGAAAATAATACGATTTCAGACCACACAGTTTCTCGAGTGTAACTAGAACTTAAATCTTAAAGCTTCCCTCAGGCTAATGTTCCCATATTTCTCCTTCTTTTTAGAATTTCTTCCGTTCATTCTAATGAAAACTGATAGAGAAGAATGACTTCAAGGTCTTTCTATTCTTCTCCTCATATATGGAAATTATCTTTTTTCCATTCTCGATAAGTCAGAATATATTATGTATAATGAGTACGAAAATTATATCTACTTTATTATTACTTTTATTTCTTAAAGAAAATTACACACTGGGTTGTAGATAGTTTCTATAGAAGTCTGCAGTTGTGTATGTTTTCTGAGAAGGAATTCGATTCACTCCAAGCCTTGGGTATTCTGTTTTCTCTCTTTTTTTTCTTTTCCTCATTCCAATTTCCTTCCACAAGCATCTTGTCCCAATCACGAATCATGAAGCCCTCCTTGGCGTAATTCGAGCACACATTATGAGCCTGTTGCACAGACTTTGTTGCCTCGGGTTTCAACCCTCCTGGCACCAGAGAAAAATAGCGTGACAAGTGTCCACTGGTCTGCAAAGTAACTAATGGCAATTTTATTCTATGAGACTAAGAGCCTTTTCTTTTGACATAAATAAAAAGGTAGAAATAAATTGTAGTTGAACAAGTAATAAGTGATTAGTCAGATTTCAGATATAAATTAGTATATTTAATTCAAGTTTCATGACGCAAGTTTGAGAGGGTGAGGCTACGAAATTTCCTACTTTCACTCGAGAGCGAATTTTGTTTCCTTGCTCATTGGAATAAATTGGAAAGATACATGAAACCGGTCGGATTTTTTGGCGAGTGTCCAGGCCACCGATCGACAGAGGATTTTTTGTCGCGTTTGCAAAGTCTGGTTGGACCTGGAAACCTGCAGCATATCCTGGGTGCAGAGTTGCAGACGAGGTCATTGAGCCGTTTTAAAAAAAGGCGAGAGACAAGAGTAAAAGAGAAAAAGGAAGAAAAGGGTATTCCTTAATGAAAGGGACCGACCAGCCAGTCAATGCTTATGCTGTCACATGCATGCCTCCCTGTCTTTCGCACTTTTTCGAAACTCACTGCCATTCCCATTTTTTTTCTGATAATTACTACTCGACGTACGAGAAATCGTTTAATTATCACTTCGCCGCCAAATTAATAATGTGAAAATCGAAATTGTTACATCGGATATATAGGCGGTATTGTACCATATTTAACAGTAGGTTATTCAATTCTTTTATAATTCAGCATCTATTAACATACTCGATTATGATGAAATAATCACTTCATTTTCAGATATCAGACATATCTTTTCGTTTTCTTTCTAAAAAGTAAAATGTTAGTTAACAGTAGAAAAGGTTACATCATTCATAACAGAAATAGGTGCATGTAACATGTATTAATTATAAAATCCGGTTCAACATGAAATTTTTGTACCTAGCGCACTTCCAGGTGAAAATTTTAGCACTGGCATTTCGCGAACCCTTCAAGCGTGTTGCCATTCACCATCGGCTACTTGTTTTCATTCAAAAATATACACTAGCACGCGTGTGCTCTACCTGCTAGAAGTATTGCATAAGGTGCGAGTCATTACGCTTTCAAGATCACATGCGAAACTGATTTTCTTTCGTTTTCAATAATCAAGACTGAAAAATAAAATATTTTTGGTTTAGAAAACTATTATTTGTCATAATTCATGCAAGTTTTGTAAAAGAAATCTGTATAATCATTTTTTAATTGAGTAAATTAGGCAGAACCATTTTTAACATTATACTTTTTCCTTAGGGCAGAAAAAAATAGTTGGGCGTTGTTGGGATTTGTGTCCATGACGGCACTGACCTACTGTACTACCAATTATTAGTCACGTAAATGTTCCGCATCGTTGGCATATTTCCGGTTTTGACTCAGGCAAACTTTGGAGATAATATTACTGCTTTAGTTTCACAACAGTGGCACATTCCCGTTAAAAGATTGGAAGAATAGGAACTGTGATTTGTGGATATTAAGAAGTTGAAAAGCATAAAATTCTGCTGTCTAACGTCTCTCTTTTGTTACATAATAATAATGGAAGTGAAAGATCTTAAATCCAGACAAAAAGAATGAAGTGAAAGACGTCTGTAGGAAAATAAAGCATTGAAGAAAACAAGAAATAAAAATTGATGTTTTTTCTGGAAGCATGATGTACATTTATATTTGAGTTTGAGCAACCATTGAAGGCGTGAATGACACTTTACATCTCGCTGTGTTTTCTTCACTTGAGACTTTCACTCTCAACGGCACTATCAGAGATTATCTTAACCTTTATGTAAAACGTACTTATGTTGCTAAGTTATATGCTCGCCTTCGGAAATAAGGATTTACGTCATCTGCCTCTATGCCTGTTTATTACAAAAATTACGCATCTCGAATCACCAACGCGGACAGTTAATTTACATTAATTTACTTGATCATGCAGTAAGATATGAAAATAGAGTGTGATGTCTTCACTTCATACTTTATAAAAGGAAAAACTCCTCTTCAGAAAAGACATCAAGTCTCTTATTTTCATGTAAAATCCGATTTACAAGATTCGTGTTCAAAACATATTAGTATTCAGATCCATATTCCCAGAGCAGTATTTGCAATTGATTTCTAATTTTGTACATAACAACTGAGCAAGTCAAATACCCATTTCCGCATCGTTCAAGCCAATCATCACACCCACGTGTAAATCTCGAATACAAAACAAACCAGAAACTGTAAAAGTCTCACAGGGAAACATTAAAGTCGAAACAATACGAGTTAACAATGCTGTATTACTACAGCTGAAGCGAGCCGGCAGTAAGTCAGAATTCTATCAGAGGGTGTGTCAGGAACGAAGTTAGAAAGGTTATTACCACTAAAGCATCACTCCATCTCTACTATAGAATAACTATAAAGTTTCCTGCAGCCAATTCAAAGATTCAAGCAATTCAGTTAGCTAAAATTCTCTTTCAGATATAGATTCAGAAAAAATTAAGAAAGCGTCCTTCATCTGTCTGGAGCCGAGCAGAGGCCATTCACTCGAAAATTGATTCCACATAAGCATAATTATTTCATGTGACTCTGGGTTGATTTCACATTGATTTTGAATCGATTATAAGCATGATTCCTCCTGGATGCTTTACTGTTTTGGTTGTTCCCAATTTCATGAGATTTCTCGTATAAATGAAGAGCATTGAACCTTCCAAAGTTATATACCCTGAAAGATGTATACCTCATGTCTTTTGAAGATACTGAACACACTCTTTGATGCCTCAATCTTCTATTACATTGATTCAATAATATTTGGTCGTCAGTACGTATAACTATAAAATACAATTTAACCGATGCAACGAAGCAATTTTTCACTCATTGTCACTCTCAGCGCTCATCCAATGCCCTGAGAACTCGATTAGAGAAACCCTTTTTTATCATTTTCTTTCTATTAATTGATATCCCACAATACGATGTCTGATCGTGTCCAGTGATCTAGTTAACATCGTTGCTTTCTGTCCTGAGCTCACCATCTGGTAACTCTTTTCCCGCGATGAAGCTGTTTTACCTTATGGCGACTCGAATTCCGCTAAGATCGAGGAGTCTCTTTTCTTGGTCTTTTTTTGCGCCTCCTTTCCCCGGGACCAGTTTCCACGCTTGTAGCGGGCAAACTAGAACAAACCGGGCAATGTTTGAACGACTAACGACTGCGTCTGTTGAAGCCAGCACTAAAACTATAGTGTCTTGCACCCTTCTCTCGAAAATAGGTCATTGTAACCCCCGCGGCCCGGGAGATGTAGTTCAAATTTGAGCCAGCGGTCGAAACCCAGATCCCAGATGCTCTGACCTAGTTTAAATTAGGTCACCTGGAAAAAGGAGGCGAGTAATAATTCACCGGGTCGCTTGCAAGGCTCTTCCTGGTGAAAACGTTATTATCAATCTCGGGATTATGAATTTTTATTTAATCTCTAGCTTTATTTTAATGACTTGAAGTAATGTTAATGATGTTAATGAGAAACTTGCAGGAACTTTTCCTTTTTTTCTTGTCGGAGTTTTATGGAAGCGGAAGGTATAGCCTTTCAGACCCCACTTTTTAGTAGTAGATCTTCATTTGTTTAGTAGAATCTTTACTATATTATTAAAGATTGATGAAGCAATCATTTTTTACTCTTTTTCATTGAAAGAAAAGCAAATTCTGGAATATTTTAAGGGATACAGGTTCGTTGTATCTGGAAAATACTGGATATACAAATGGACCAATTCCTGGCACGGGATAATACGAGAACCGTGCCCTGGATTTCCGATACTAGGTCGACCGATCAAGGTCTTTTCACCTTTTTCCCGGTCAAATGGAAGCTACAAGTTTTTATATAAAACAGTATTGCTATTGAAAAATTAAATATATTATCATAAATAATGAGGAGTTTTCATGTAGACATGTTATTATAATTTTTACAACCAAACATCGTTCTGCTTTTATTCACTCATTAAAATATCGCATCAGACATTATAAAATACCAGCTAAAACATACAAATTACATATTATATAAGCTCTTGCATTAAGCTCGATAAAATATTTGATGTGATTCGCATTCAACATGCGTGATAGCTAATAAGTATGGAATATACATATATAATAACAATTATGTGATTGCAACATCTATCCTCTTTGTCCTCTTCAAGGATCAATATTTTAAATCGTATGTCCATCATTCTTTATTTATTACCTGTACTCATTTACATTCTAGCATCGTCTAAAACATAAATATATATTAGAGGTATGCTGTTCAGTCACATTTTGTTTTTAACTCCATGCTAATTAGCTGATTTATGATTAGACTCTAGAATGTTGTAACATTGTTTAAGACTGCATTCGATTCATTTATGGAAATTTCTGAAATTTATTCATTAGATTGGAGCTAATTCTTGTTTGAAGTGTGACAATCGAATGCAAAATTCATAGATTAAAATTTATTGAAATATTTTTATCTACGTAATTAAAAGTGAAGTCTTAATAAATAAAAGCTAAATTGTTTTCTTTGGACGAGGAAGTTTTTTGAGTATTAAAGAAGAGATGAGATTAAAGAAGATAGACAGTTAAGAAGATTTGTAGACATTATAGATAAGACTCGCTTGTTGATTTGTCACATTTGCTGGCCAAATGCGATAAATGTATTGGCGCTTTGGATCAGTGCCATAATCGAGCCATCTTGCGATCCCAAGAGGACACACTCACAAAATGACAAATTGTTGTTTTTTCCCACGCATTACACTTTTACTTTCTCTCCCTTTGCATGTGGAAATTATTTTGTAAGGTCGAGCTTTTTTATTTTGTCTTTTAATGTAAACTAATTCAATTTACCTTTGATTAAAATACCTTTAATTTTAGCTTGATTAAAATATTATTATCTTTGATTCAATTCCATCCAATATCATGAAATAATTAAACGAAAACAATTATATCTAATTTTGCTAGAATAAAGCATAAATTGACCTTCAGTTTTGAAATGTTGAGTGTAATAGCAAATATTTGCAGAAGAGCGTTATTCTTGTGATGGTTCCACTTAATTGTTATAGTGGGTTCATCGGTGGGGAACGGATAATAATTCGAATATCATCATGACGAGCGACCGGGGTAGAAATATCCGGTTATAGATGGTTTAGTCTCCCCAACAATTTCCTTAAGGCTTAAAGATAGTCCGAGTTTAAATTTCGACCTTGGTAATCAAAAGTCTTTTTAATGGCGTCGTAATTACTCGCTATTAAATTATATATAGTTCAATATCCATTAAATAGACACTTCTGTCCATTTAACTATTTAATCATATAATGGCTTTAGTAATATACTGTTATTAAAACAACAATTCTCTTTTTCTACATAAAGTGTCTACTGGATATTTATTAATATTTTTCTTTTTTTTTTACAGGAAGTATTTGAAAAACCGAAGCAAAAATGGGCTGCACGTCGCAATGTGCCAAGTACTTTCTATGTTTCTTCAATTTTGTCTTCTTTGTAAGTATTTTTGCCCTTTTTAGTTTTATTTTGTATTTTTATTTTTGATGATAAAATTGAATGCTTATGAAAATGAAAAATTTATTATTAAGGAAGCGCGCTTCTTCGTAGTTGCGTTTGATTATGTTATCTGTATAGTAACATCATCCTTGAAGTTACTAACCAGAACCGAGCATCAAGATTATTCTCATGTTACAGATCGCCGGAGGTGCAGCCCTCGCTGTTGGTATCTGGCTGATCGCTGATAAAAACTCCTTCACCAATCTCGTCAGTCAAATCGACGAAACCGATGTTTTGGTAAGCAACAAAAAAGTCAAAACTGAATCTCCTAGAAAATGATTTTAAGTCTAAACTTAAACTTAGTCTTATTATAAAGCTTGGAGAGAGATAATTATCTCTCTTGCTTTACTGGTCCTTTCCTCAGAAAATAAGGAAGTCGAACTACAAGCAGATGTAATTTTTAAATGTCTTGCTTTAAAATAGAGGGTGGAAGGGAGAGGAAGGAAAGGTAGAAACTTTAGTTGGCTAGTAAAGGAAGAACTCATTTAAAGTTCAAAATAATTCTTGAAATACTGATTAAACTGATTGCGAGGTTTTCCAAGCGAAACTGCCTCTTGCTTATGATTTCTTGTTTCTCTTTGCTTGCTTTGAAATACCTGTTCATTTGCTTATATTAATGCAACGCAGCAGAAACTGTAAGTCGCTATTTGGCTTCGTACCAAACATTTTGATCTTAACGAGCTGCTGATGCATTGTAAATTGATCCATTCGGATGTAAATCTGAAGCTATTTTGAATCAATTATCAGCTTTAACGATTCCAAAATTCAGGAAGTTGATTTCAATTTGTTCATTTATGTAAACTTGAAGATTTTAAGTGAGAGTATATATTATATTCTAAATGGATTGCGATTCTCAAAGAATGTTTGTAATAACTGATGGCTGACTGAACGCGTGAGAATAATAATATTTATTGAATTTTTTACGATTCAGGAAAATTCTCTTGATACTTATCACACTTGATAAGTATCGCTGCAGGCACTCGCTATGAGTAATTCGTGATAATGAGTCTAGGTAATGAGCGAACGAAAGTGTAATTTAGCCATTGTCGTTACGTTACGTTCTCACCACCCAATGAAATACCGACTTTCAATCTGAAAATGTCGAACATGAACTTTACTTTTACTTTTCCAAGCAATTAATTTTTTTTAATATATAGACACTCTTGATTGATAATAAAAGTAATTATTTTAAATTCCTCTGCATTGATAGTTGGAAGCAATTCTGAATTCACATTTTAAATAAAAATTTATGCAACATGATACGTAAATTTTCATAGAGAAAGTATAATTTCTTTTAAGATGAGTAGTTGAGTCTTCCTGAAGTAGAAATCTAAACATATGTACAAAGTAGAAATTCCGAGAGGATGTTAATTATTAAAATCCAATTTATCAATTTATGAGAAATCGAGTTTGATAAATAAAAATTGACTTTCGATGGAGCCAATTTGAAACGCTTCATTACACAAGTGAGTTGCCAGTGAAACAGTGAAGATTCGACTTTCTTCTTCTTGTACCATTTCTCCATTGTGTTTAATAGTATCAACAATGAGATTTTTTCTAACAAATCCTATGAAAAAAAGGAGAAATAATTCAATATTATAAAGCCCGAAGAGTCTTGTGTTTTTGGGTCAAAAGGATAGGAACTGCAAGCATCTATTATTTAGTATTTTCTGCAGTATATACAAGTACTTTCTGAGCTTGTTGAGACAAAGCATAGGAATTAATTATTTATCATTTGTTTTCCATTCGATCCACTGGGATATTATGCTCGGAACTATATATAAACGAAGTTGGAAGAAGCTTTTATAAAATCATTTTCAAGCTTTTTTTGTGCACCTTTAATAATAAAAGACGTAATAAATCGAAAATAATCTTATTACGCGTCTCGCAATAGCATCTTTATACGGAGGCAACACCCACACCTGAAAAGTGGGTCGTCTTTACACAGAGCGTCTAAAAAAGTTTACGTGCGTAAAAGTAGGCGTCACTCAGGGAATTTCTTAGCACCGTGGAGGAGTTAACTAGACAAGAGAAGATCTAATTAAACTGCTCTAGATCATTATAAGTTATATTACGTTATATTATTAAAACTTTGGAGAAGTGATTACATTATTTAATTATTATTCATATATCATTATGAATTTTATATTTATATCATATTTATATCAATTTATATATATTTAATATTTATATATTTACATATAACATAGAAATGTATGCAATATACAATATTTTTGTCAAGTTCCGGTTTCATGAATAATTTCCCAGTGATAGTAGTCACGAATGCAACAAAAATTGATTACGACTTGACGTTTTCTAATTATGATACTGGAATAAGTATCGAAAGTGTAATTATAATGGGGGAAGCAAATGATTGGGTAAGATGATAAGATCAAATGAATAAATAAAATTGATTACTAGCGCGTGACCACTGAGTAAGAAAAGCTCTGTGCGCAATAAGTGAACTTGTACAAATAAACTATGCAATTATAATCGATTATTAATTATTATTTCTGTAATTACTGAATTGAAGTTTAATTCTTTTTAAATTAATTTTGAGTGAATTTAAAGTCGAGTTTAAAACTAAGCAGGGAAATGGCGGGAAATTATTCAATAAAAGAATTGATTGTTATTTTTGCTTATTGGGACGATTTTGCCTGGTTGTCATCAGAAAAGGGAAATTACGGTCTGATAATTACTGTCCGCGATGGCAAAGCGCTCTTCAAGATTATAGGAGTCCTAGAGGGCGTGTCAATGAGAATATGAAACAGTATTTCCGTTGCAATGCGTGATGCTAATTTATTCGAACACATGGTTGTCACAGAGACACTGAATATTTTATTTTGTCGTGTTTCACTTTCCTATACAAAAATCATCAATACATTGATGAGGAATGTCAGTTTCTTTATGCATTCAACTATTTTCGTACAAGTTTTCGAGTTTTTGAAAAACCAGAGGAAAATATGTTGAACAGTGATATACCAAAAGTTTTGAACGTTCAAATGAACGAAATATTTTTTCCTAATTCTATTTTATTAAGAAATATTTTCCGACTAAAAATAACATAGAATTACAAGTTTTTTTTATACAGAATTATTTTCAATGTAAATGATTCAATATTTTAAAAATGTTTCTAGTTTGTAATATAATTATTAATGTAAAAATTCGTTCATTTGAACGTTCAGCATTTTTCAGTCATGAACAGTGTATTTCCATTAGTAAAGTATGGATAGTGTACTTAATATTGTGTGTAGCTTTCAAGTAAAACTTTTTGTTTATGGTAGGAAATCAGAATCGATACCTATTCAAGATTCAAACCGAATGAAAGCCGAGGTTGTATCAAAGGAACGATGCATCTGACGTCCATAAACCAAAGAGATTGAGATAATTCACAACAGAATCAGAAACGTAGACATGAACCGTTAATTATTAGTATCCTCTCGTAGATTTACTCGGAAAGAATCATTAATTATAACTGCATTATATATAATATCCAATGTTTCCTATTTATAATAGAAAATTTCAGAGATGCCTAAGAAATTTAATATCTAATTATATAAACATGCTTCTTCCTCTCATTTAAATTTAATGAAAAATTTTACTGTCATGTTCCATTTTTATTTTTCTCTGGGTAAAAACATTTTCAAAGAAATAAGGAGAACCAGAGCAGACAAGAGACCTATTATTCTGTATTAAATCATGATTTCAAAAGCGTGAAGGCAAAAGGATGAAAGTAAGTGTCACGTTTTACGCGAGAGTCGAGACTATAATGCAGTTTGTCCACCAGGGACGAGAGTACAATTTAGATTCTTTAGAAAGGAACACGCATCTTCGCTTCTTTTACTCACGTAAGTATACTATCGTATAGTATACTTTACGTGTATGGTACTCAATCATATATTAGTCATACCAAGAAAACCTGCAGGGGGGAACTTTATTCAGGGTCATCTTTGAATTCTTCGCATGCTTGATGATTGCATCTATGCTGTGGATGGGATTGAAGTTTCAAACATCTATTCAGACGATTTTTTTCCATTTGTCCCTTGAGAATCTGTAAAATCATTTAAAATCATTTAAAATCTTTGAAAACCAGTAAAACCTCATCTGAATTCATTTTAATGGTCTTCAATCTCCTGAAATATCTGGAACAGTCTGAACTCGAGTCTGAAATCATTTGAATTCATATAAAACATAAATTCATGAAATAAATCCCTACTAAATCAGGAAAGAAAATACGAGATTGCATAATATATAAAAAAATTAGCTACATGGTTTTCCTTGAGCTTAAATAAAAAGATGTCACATGTATAGATTTAGAAGGTCGATAAGTAGTTTTCTGTGTCTAGGTTTAAGTACGTAATTCTCTGAATAAAGGATAAAAGTAGATTATTATCGTTGGCAATGAAACACTTACGGGATTGTCTACCCTTTGAGGTTTTTTCATCCTTGTGCATAATGGAGTGGGTATAAAGAAGAGTAATACGGTACTGTATATAGTATATAGACTGATTATAGCTGTATATATGGGACAACTACTTGGAGACGTTACACTTGATTGCATGTAGGTGTCAAGTTGATCGTCAAGACTCAAGACCCGTGACCCTAAGATAAACCATAACGAACCACGCTTGTACGCGTTCTGAATTCTGATGCTTGATCTGGTACAAACTGTTGTTTACAAAGTTCATTTGCATTCAAATTCCTACTGCGAATAAGTCTACTTTACTTGCGTGGGTGTTTCCTTTATATTAATAACGAGAATAAACCGACTAAAATAATTATTGTATCCTGTCTCGGATAATTTTCCAAGTCTGCGCTTCTCTAAATTTGAATCACAGAGAAACTTAAGTACATAGTTTGTTATCCTGTGGTCAATATGTACCAAAAATTCTAAACGTTCAAATGAACGAAATATTTTTTCCCAATTTTGTTTTATCCAGAAACTTTATATTTCAACTACAAATATTATATTTAAATATTATAAATGTCTTCAATATTCTTCTATAAAACATTAATGTTATTGCAAATTAATTAATTTCTTAGCAATATTTATAGCTTAAAATACAATCAATACAAAAATTCGTTCATTTGAACGTTCAGAACTTAAATCACACAGGTCAATCAATATTTGCCGTTATACTATCGTTCATTAATCCATATCTATATCCATTCTGTTTTGATATTCTGACACAGATATATGCATAAACTGTCGGAAATTCTCATACCTCGACGGATATCGTTTTTATTGACTCTTGTCAATAATCCATCAATTTTTCTGAAGATGATTGCTGAAATTGTTTGGTTGATAAATTGTAACATTTCTCTCTCTTTTATTCAATCTTGAACGATTTTCATTTCTTCTTAATCTTAACTAATGTTGGTTAATTAGAAATGTTGTTAGCCTTCATTTTTTTAGAGACAAGTTTTCCTTTATCCTTTTCATATATATAAACACTTCGAATTGAATTATATGGAATTTATTTTCATAACTCGTCTGTTGGATGAAACTTGTTATTACCTATCTTATATCTATTAGTAGAAAAAAAAACTTGTTTTATTTTTTGTCTCTCCTGGGATTCCTGATTTTATTCAACGCATTCTTTGAGAATCTTGGAATATTAATTCGCATTTTTTTGCACGAAATAGTCATTGATGGATGGTGTTTAATAGAGGGAAGCCAGGGGAGGGAGAAAAAAATAGATATGAGAGGTCCGACGACGTTGTAATTATTGGTACTTCGCTGTGGATGAGATGATTGGTTGTTGTCAGATGAGTACTTTGGCGTGGGACGAATGCGTTACTTTTGCACTCATAAATAACAACAATTTCAAAAAAAAAGACAAAAACAGATTGTTATTATTAAAATTGTTAGTCTCATTCTCAATTTAGAAATATTTTTACTCTTTTTACAAGTATTTTATTTTATTTTATTTTATTAACATTTTTACGATTTGATAAAGATATAAACATGAAAATAAAGTAAAGTTCTCCTAACAGAAGTTATATTGTCATTGAGTCGCCACTGATCCGTGCGAAAATTTCGCGCTTATTTTCTACGTCATGCGCGGTTTAATTTAACCATTTGATTCCTTAATTTAATTAATTAGTCTCTCTGTGTGGAGGTATAATAGTATTTCACATTGAAATATTCAAATCCCTACAAAAACAGATTCTACTTTTGTGAACAAAGGCTTTTTGAATTGAAATAGATGAATTCATCAATAACTTTTTACATATATTGTCCAGACCAAACACGCACGAATATTTGTTTTATACAATTTAAAATCATTCAATATGAATATTGTGTGTGCATATCTCTACTTTATTCCTTAACTAACTAAATATACATAAGTGCCTGCTATTTTCGCTCTGAATATTTATTGTCTCATACAGCGATGATCATTATTATCATCATCATCATCATCATCATCAGGGCATCAGCGGAACTGACAGAAAGTAAAAGTTTTACTTTCGTTTTATACGCATCGGTAGCAAAAGTGATTTTCCTGGATATATAAATAAAAAAACTATTCCAGTCATTTTGATGTGAAGCTATTTTTAGAAGACTGTGTTACCTTTTTGAACATCTCTATCGCCTCGTAAAGAGTTGCGAAGATAATGCTCGTAAAATTTGACCGATATTCTGTTTCGCGAATATTGAATATAATATATTTATTGGAATTTTAGTGTACATTAAAATGCTTCAGTTTTAATACTCTCTTATAATCTTCATTTGCAAGAAGTTACTGAGATTGTTTTATATAATTTGGAGCCGAAAATCTTAAAACATATTGATATGGTTTTTTATTTCCTTCTTTTTTATTATTCATGAGATATTCGAGTGATAGATTGTCGAGCAAATTTGCGCAATGCGTTCATGTATACTGTGATCCGTTACGTTTACACCAGACTTACGCAAGCCAGAACGAGAAAGCACGAAACAGGTGTGTCGGGTCCAAACCATGCCATTAACCGGTACCTTTTATCCTTTTGCTGTACACCTTTCACACAGGGTGTCATGAAAAAAACTACGTAAACTCTAGAGAGATTTTTTAAGCATTTTTAAACATTTTTAATCATTCTATGCATTTTAAGCACTGTTTTTTAATTTAATGAATGCATTTTAAGTTTCCAGACGCTTTTGAAAGTAAACTCATAAAGTTCACATTAATTCACAGTTTGAAACGCCGTTATAGATTCAAATTTAAAACCTGTTAAGTACAGAAACAATTTCAAGGTAAAATATAAATGTTAATATCAGTCTTTCCTAAGAGTAGTTTAAAAGTTTTAAAATTAAAAGCATTCATAAAAGCTAATCACAAAGTTAAATATTTATTCGCGTCGATAACTTGAAAGAATTCAGAGCTCCTTGCAAGTGAAAGTCTACAGATTTCAAAATAACTTTACTTCTCTTCAGTGACATAATTATCATCATAAAATGCATATTATACACTAATTTAAAAATATCAAGCAAATTAAAAGTGAATTTTTTCATCGAAGATCGAAAGAAAATTTTTCTAATTTCAAAAAGTCATAAATATCTTAAAGACCAAAAAAAATCTTGTGCAAGAGGAGAGACAGCAAACTCACACACTTTGTATATTTTCTTTTCACTGGATCTTCTTACGACTTGGGAAACGTCTTCATTTCTTTCAACTGGATAAAAATACTTACGCATATCATTTTGAAACGAAGAAAAAAATCTATGAGCTATTTTTGTTCTAAGCTGGGTTAAAGTAACGCTGGAGATTTTGAGTTTGATATTTTAGTATTCTCAGGTCATGAAAGAAATAAAGAAAGAAAGAAAGATTTTTTTATGGAAAAAGTAGAGGATAGCAAATCAGAGCTTTGAAATTTAAAAGTCTAAATAATTGGATTAATTTTTCATCATTATGAAGATAATTTATTAATGAAACTTAATATGAAAAAATATTTATAAGTGAAAAATAAAGAATAGTGAAATAATTAATCGAATAGCCAAATATTAAATTAATTATTTATGAGCCAAATAAAGAAAAGAACTTTTAAGGATATTATATTTTTTTAAAGAATACTACAGTTTTATAGATATTATAAAAAAGTATGGAGGGAAATAAATTACAGTGATGAAAAATTTAATATGAGAGTAGAAAAATAAAATGTTTATAATCCATCTGAGAAAATTGGAGTAAAAATGATTAGTTCTGTAACGTGAGTAACGGAAAAATGCCTTATCGAATTATTTTTAGCTGTTGTACCACTTGACGTACATGCAAGAAGCTAAAAATACCTTAAGAGCATTCAACAGGTCTTGACAGAATCTTCCAACAGGTGTATTGTGGAAATCAATGAAACACCTTCGTCCAAATAGGACGCTAGTTTTTGTGCTTTTAAGTGCTCTCTAAATTATTTATAAAGAAAAACAAGACTGAAATCAAACTAAATTGGAGAATATTTAACTTTTTAATCGAAAAATTAAAAGGAAATCGATTTAGGATTGATTAAAAATAAAGAAGTCAAAACTTTTGTAAATATCAAAATTTTGAAAATGAAATACTTTTCCATGGAACGAGGAAATTTTAGAATTAAGAAAATTAAATTTCCTGGTTTTATTATTCGATCCTTGAGAAGACTTTACACTTTCATTGCGTGATTACAATCGCTTTAAACTTCCTCCACTTTATCGAGCAAATCTACTTACAATTTGCTCGGTTCTGGTCGAGACATTCCACAATCCCTCTTATTTTTGTTTGCTTTTTGCATTTGTCTGCCGACTTTGATCTTGTAGTGTCAGCATTACATATAATTTTCAAAGAATTTGCTTTGATATTTCTTCGAATAGAAAGTCAGGAAAAGTAGAATAACGTGATCGGAAAAAACAGAGGGAAGTTCCTTATTGTTCCAGTTCCACGTTATTGATTAGAAATTTTTGTAGACGATCAGAACTGATAAGATGAACAAAATAAACTGGATTTGAAACCTGTAAATTCAAATAAATGAATTACAAATTTAATAATCTCTATTTTTCTTTTGTTGCAGAGTAAAACAGATGCCCACGTCATCGAGCTGATCTCCTACATCTTAATTGCTGCAGGAGCCCTCACGTTCATCGTCAGTTTTCTTGGATATTGTGGAGCTATGTTTGAATCTCGATGTCTATTATGTGTCGTAAGTTTTCTTGTAAAAAATATGTATATTTTAAATTTTAAATTCAACTTGTACTCTTTTTATTCCAAATTATACTTCCAAGGAGTATGTAATATTTTTTACATCTTATACATATAGTTTCTTTATCGAACAGGATTTTATGTAATTTTTCTCTTTTTTTTCAGTATGGTATTCTCATTCTAATTGTACTCGTACTTGAATGCATCGTGGTTGGCCTCGCGTTTGGACTTAAAGGAGACGTAAGTATATTTTATAATACAGCCTTTTCAGATTCGACATTTTTTAACATAGATTATAATGAAAACGATTTAAAAATGTACTTTTGTAAAAGTTTCTTGAATCTTGAAGACTCAAGAAGCAACTATTTTATATATTCATTTAAAATACATAGTTTCTCTCGCCAATAGTAAAATAATTTACAGAGAAGAATTTCTCAATCCATACTTAATTTATGTAAAAAGAAAAAAATGTCGAAGGTCTGAACGAGCTTGTTGTCCTGAATTCAGCAAATATTTCTCAGTTCTCTAATTATAAAACCGTTAAATTGTTGCAGACCGAGAAACAAACGCAGGACATCGTAAAGTCAACTATTAAGTACTACTCAGGCAATTCGGATACCGTGACTCTCGCGTGGGACAAAATCATGAGTCAGGTAAATCAGCAGCACAATTAATAAGGAAATTAAGCCCCAGTTGAGAATAAATTAATGTTTAAGCGAATCTTCCGGCTTTACATTCTTGCACGCAATGATCTTGATCTTTTCTCTTAATCTTCTCTGCCCAACTAGACAAGTTCCGCAAGAATCTAAATTTATATTTCTAATTTCATACATCTTAGAAAATAAATTGAAAATTTTGTTTAAAAATCATCGAGTAAGGCTGACCTTAATAAGTCGGATAAATTTTATTTTCCGCGTGGGTGGTGAAACTTAAAGAGATAATAAATCTAATTTTCTTTGTTTTAGCTGCACTGCTGTGGCGCCGAAAGTTACTTAGACTTTGAATCTATCAACTGGACACGTGGATACAAAGTTCCAGAAGCCTGCTGCAAAAAATATCCTAATGGACAGTTGCTGGAATCAAGTTGTCAATCAATCCCGACAGAATCTAACTCTTATTATCAAAGGGTAAGTTCATTCGATGAAATTGGGAATTAATTTAAAAAAATGTTAATGATCCAAAATGAAGAAGCCATAAAATCTGATAGGACACAAAATTTAGTTCTAACCTAATCGTAATTCAAATTTCGATGGTATTTTTAATATAATATACGCTTTTCCATTTCGAGAATTTCTCTTTAAATTTTCCATTCACTTACATTTACTGAAATCGATATTTTTTTACTAAGCTTATCAATTTGCGAGCTTAACTTTCTTTTATTAGAAGCACTTTCACCTTGTGTAGCTGTTAATTGTTCAGCAATTGTTCAACTTTAGCCTGTTCATTTTCAATTAGCGGCTTATCTTGGCTTTCCATAATGAATATTCGAGTAGATTGGCTTCAACGAACTCTGGTCTCAGTGAGATTGTTAGTAATTCTATAGAGTGTTCTCGTACTTTGTATGCGATTTTGAAACTGTATTTCATAATTTCTCATGTAATTAAATCAGTCTTTCTGCGAAATTAAGCACACTTTTAAGTACAAAGAGATTTTAAATCAATTTACTTGTATGAAAAATAATTTCGGATTTCTCAAATGTACATATTTAATGGCTTACAGAAGCAGAATTTAAAAAAAAAATTAAATACTCGGAATATAAAAGCGTATATATTTGGAAAATACGTAAATAAGAAACGCTGAGTAAAGTTTAAAGCAACGAAAGCAGTGTTACCAGATTTTTGGCTACTTTTGGGCTACTCAATGCAAATTTGGGCGATTAATAACCCAATCTGGCAACTCTGAATGAAAGTTGAAAAATATTCAAATTAGATAAGATGTTGATTTAGAAATTCGTTTAAATATACATTTAATTTTCAGGGATGTTACCAAGCTATGAAGGAAGCTATAGCAGAAAATGCAGCGATAATAATCGGTGTTTGTGTTGGATTGGTCTTCATCGAGGTCCTGGTTATTGTTCTGGCTCTGTACCTCGCATGCTGCTACTGGCGTCCACAACATGGTAGGCTCGGTGTAAAAGTGAATTACTAATTAACTGCGGTAAACTTGAGACCTGTTTCACCCTTTGCAGTTAATCGATGCGTAAAGTCACCTAACAAGGAGTAAAGATTAAACGTCCATTGGATCGCGACGATCTAACATCGAAACTAACATTTCTCATTCAAGAATCTCGTCTCATCGTGGACGTTGCATATGTATATCTTCTCCCAATGCGGTTGTTTCTTAAATCAACCAGCACACTTCATGTACTGCCCCATTGGAACCCAACTGTACTCGAGACCTGTATATACATATGCCTCTTTTTTCTGCGCATCTTCAATTCGTATTGAGTACTACCAAAACTGCTAAGATCCTTTACAGAGATGCAGATTAAGACATATTAAGAATACAGTAAAGAAATATATTTAAAACATAAATAATACATATATAAATCTCAAACATTCTTAGGATTGATTGCTTTCCTAGGAAACTATTTTTGTCAAAGTACTCGTACTTGATACTCTTTTCCAAGTTTTGATTTTTGAATTGTAGAAATGTAGAGTACAATGAGATGTACCTGAGAATTAAAGAAAAAGTCTTTCTGCATCTCTGCGATCAATCATAGACTTAGAGTAAAAGTTGCACTAAGGAAAGTAGGAAGTTTGATCGTTAAAAGCATTAATTCACTTCGTCAACGTTAATATAATGAATACTGTAAGCAGTTCATTCGCATGAGCGCTCTCAATGCGAATTTCAAGTCAGTAGCTTTCGTCCGAGGAGTTTTTCTTGTACGTTGTTTGTCAAGTTTAAGCAAAACTCTCTAAGTGTCGTTTTCGTGAATGCAGGCGGTTTCTCAATGTGCTTGCATATTGTTAGGCGGAAAGATTAGTAGAGGGGACTTGAGTCCCAATTTTTCATTCGAGTCAAGACTTCAGTCGAGCCATCTTTAGCCTCAACGAGGCCATTATTAGTTGTCACAAAATAAAAAATTCAAAACACATACTCTGACACAAGGAAAGGTCGAAGCCAATGATAAAGGTCGTTCTTTTTAGCTTGTGTAGACGTGTCAAGACAGGCCTGGTGAAGACGAAGCTTGTTTCGCGTTGACAAGTAAGAATGCAGGGTCTTTAAAATCTTGATTTTCTATTTAACAACATCGTTTTGTAGCTACATAATTAATTTCTAAAATCTTTCTGTACAACGTTCTTTTTCCAAATTTATTCTATCCAAAGCTTTAGAGTCGCGTCTCAAGGCATGAAGGCTTCGCGCTCTCTTTCCCTGCATGCTAATGCCACTCATTAACAGACCCAAACAACATGAAGCACACCAAAGAGAAGCAAAATATTGTTATTACCAAGATCGAAGTGAAATTGAAACAACTCTTTAAAAGGCATGTTGTCTGGGGTGCGTTTTAAGCTTCCTCGATGTCGTTAACAAAAATCAAAATCTAGCTAGGGCCAGCAACAGTTAGCACAAATTTCCACATCTCGTCAAAAAACTTGAGTGCCAATTGTCATAAAATGGACTATATATAGAAATATAGGCTAATATCTTCTATTAATATAAGTTTATTTACAAAAAGTACTGTCTGGAGTTTTTAAAACGCAGAGAAGACCTACGAGCAGTATTTTTTCTAAAACAAATATGTATCGGTAGTATTTTTTAGCTTCTATTTTTATATAAAATAAAGTTCAATGGTTTTTTTAAGGGGAAAAAGGTAAATGAGATTAGAAGAAAGGTAAATAATCTATGTTTGTGTTGAATGCGAAATATTTTTTCGAGTAGAGAGTTTAATAATAAAATCAGCGATTATGTAAAAAATTAAATATAAGGTATAAATGTGGATAATTTGTGCTAATTCGTTTGTTACACTATTATTACATCTTAAGTACGTACGTACGTATTCGCACGTGTGCCTATATTTAAGGTAGTGTGTCCGTATTTCAATAGTTGTAAGAGAGTGGAAATTCTTTCACGAGCACAATCATTCTTTTATTTTGTTTAACATAATACCTATTTTCCTTTTTGAAATTCATTACTAACGAGTGATTTTTTTAGAGCACATTTACGCATGCGTACGTAAAACTAAGAAATTTTATTGTATTATAGTTTGTTTCACGTTAGCCCTATTCAACAATCGACATTTCATCAGGGTTCGGAAGTGAAAGGGATAGTTTTATATAAAATAAATAAGAGTTCTTAGAAATGTCGAAATTTAAATACCTTTAAAAACAAATTTTATTTTGGCTTTCAAATTCTTTTCGTTTAATAGTTCGCAAATTGTTAAGTGAGCGAATTTATTACAAATATAAGTTAATATAAAAGTATTTATATATTTACAAATATTAAAATTGAAATGTATTCAAAAACTTAGTAGTTTATTTTAGATCAGTTAAAGGTTTATTTCACTCTGTATTTAATGTAAATTCTGATAGCTCATGTTAATTGATAAACTTTGACTGCCGAATCCTGTTTATCTCTCGTTCATGCCGCACATTTAGACGTTTTCGTTTCCAGTGTTAACATGTTGGTGCTGCTGCTGATGAGGCGTAAAGAGCATGGAACAGTTGAGTAGTGCCTCCTAGCATTCGCACATTGAGCCCTTAGAGGTCATGTGCCTTGCTCGCTTGAAACACTAGAAAGCTAGCCGCCCCTAGGCTAGCAGAATACGTCCACAATTTTGCTTCTAAAATGCAAAAAGTACCGAAGAACGAGAGAGGTAAAAACCGAGAGGAAAACTCAAGTTTCCAAACTAGTACCTTAAAGATAATTTCGGTTCTTCCAGGCATGAAGAATTGATTAGAAAAAAAATGAAAAGAACTCGAATGAAAAAAAATTATATATCTTCCTCGTTGATTTTTTTACATTTTGTGTTATCAAAACAATTAAATTTTTTTTCTTATTATTTTTTTTAATTTAATCGAGAAAGTTGTCTCGAATTTTCGATATTAAAAGAGTGTATATTCTAGCTTAGATACCGGAGTTTCACTCCCCTAATTTTCGTTTGCATGCGATGCACTATTGATACTGTATTTATTTAAATACTCGTCTTCGTTATTTCCACAGAGTTAAGTTGTTAAGTGTGTACAAAGAAAAACTGGTCCTTTATCACCCTTAAATCTCGAATGTTCTTCGAGAAATTAAATTAAGCTCCCTCGTCAAACCGAAAGTGCATTTGTAATTTCGACAAGCGTTAAAAGCGATATTTCTTTTTCAGAATATGTATTGGTAAATAATTCCAATCGAAAAAGAAATATAAGCGAAAATTCAGACGATTACAAATTACAAAAGGAGGCACGTATTGGATCTCAGACTTCGAAGTTATTACCTTTACAAATTCCCTTTTTGTACAGAAATCAATCACGTTCATTCAGTCATTTTCAAAAATACATGAGTTAAAAGCTTTTTTCCTTTCTTTGAATTTCATACGATTACGATCAATTTAGTTTTTTCTTTTGTACATTTTTTGAGGTAACAAATTATTAAAGTGGATTTTGTCAGAGAAAAGTATTAAGTTAAAGGTAAGAAACGAAGTTTGAACGACACTTTGATCGATGGTGATGTATCGAGTGTGATTTTTTCTCAACGCGAGAGTCTGTAAGAAATGGTTTGAAACCACGCACGCACACAAACGAACACAATGCAAAATACACACTCATACACTTTTATACAGAGACTGATACCTGACCTAAAATGTATATATTTGACACACAATATAGATTGCGGTTATATTATTGCGATTCATGATTAATAATTATAATATCTATAATTACGATATATTTTACTGTATTATTATTATTATAATAATGTATAATGATAGCAGTATGGACCTCGTGTCACCGATCTGTTTAGATTTATTAAATGTTTTCCGTTTCTTTTGTAAAAACTGTACACACCGAATTTAAAATAAAAGAAGTTTTATATTATCTCTAAAGATTTTTTTCCTTGGAGTCGCTTTTTCGGGATTATGGAATACAATTATTTTTCATATATCATCAGTTTATTTTAGCGTTAATATTTACAATTATGACCAACAAACGATGCTTAGGTCCTTTATTATATTTTTTATTATATTTATAAATGTATACTTTGTTTGAGTGCCTTAGTCTACATTGCATATAGGTACAAATTATTTCAGTTCTTAGGCTCTATTAAAAAATTGTTACTTAAATACTGTAGCATGCTACTCCAATGTAACACACGGTTGTGTAATTCAAAAAACATTATTTTTGCACTGTTCTCAATGCGATTCTCTTTCCATATTGTATCACAGTCTGAACGAATTACTATAGTCTTCATTTGATATTCTGAGTTCTCTAATTCACATTTGTAAACATTTCTAAAAAAAAGACTCATGAAAAACGCGAGGAAATGATATTTCTGACAAGGAAGTCTGGTGAAAATTCACACATGCAAAAATAAATTTGATCAAATTACTAATTAAATAAGATAATATTTCAAATAATTACACAATTTAGTCTTTCATTTAAAAATCACGAACCTTGGCTGATTGTGAATTCATAAATAAATATATAGCTCGGTTACAGGATAAAGAAAAGGAAATAAATAGATTTCTCGTTTGAAAATGACGTTGATCGATTGATTGAATGATTAATTAAATAAAGCAAAAATATTATTATTCATAGATGCGACACTGCCAGTTTCGATAATATCCATAACACCAAAATTTGAAATTGTTTACATACATAGGCTTATAGATTGTCCCGACTACTAGTAGTAGACGCAACTATGTGAATTCATTGAAGGAATTGAGTGCAAGTATTTTTGCCAAGGTTGTAAGAATTAAAAAAGGAAGTTATTTACTCTCCTAATAATTCCCAGTGAGTGTAAGTATACCGAATTAATTGAATTAATTGATCCAAGAAGGATTCGCGTTCGGTAGACAGACAGGGTTAGGAGAGTAAAGCAAATCTTATTGAGGTGGTCCACCCATCATTCCCATTGGTGGCATTCCCTGAATTCCATAAGGCCCTTGTTGTGGAACTGGACCTGGTGCCATTGGGGAGTGCAATTGCATCGCTGGACTTTGGATTTGTTGATTCGGAGCCACTTGTCCGCCTCCCAACGCTCCAACTACTTGCTGTAAAAATTTGAAATATTTATAAAACAAATGTACTCTACGACTGCGTATTAGTTATCTAGGAGCAAAAGATGAACAAGAGTAATATTGTATATGTTAAAAAATATTTTTAAAAAATATACCTGAGCATGCACTGGCGGTTCAGAAGGTAATGTGAGATTAGCAAGAAGATCCCTAACAGCTGGGAAAATGGAACATTCTGTATGAATTGTGGAATATTCGGCAAATCTTTTCAACTGCATAGATGCTGCCGCTATCGCTGGTCCGCCTGCATCTCTTTTTTCAGCAAGACTCAATAAATTTGAGCCTTGATCGTATACCAATGGCAGTACGAGCGAGGGTGGCTCTCCTTGATAGGGACCTCCAATTCTCGTAATTTGTAACTGGAATGTAAAATTGACAAAAAAGGGATTACCAAACTGGCACTTGGATTTAGTTTTAAGTTTTGAAAATCACACATCTAATATTTTTTTTAATACTTACAAAGAAGAGGACCCTTGTCTTGCAAACTAGGACGGAGGCCATACCAATTGGAATGATAGGAAGCGCGGAAGGTGGAACCCTCAAACACCATTGTACTGACCATTTTAATTGTTGCTGTTGTACTAACGCAGGGAAGAGTTCAAGTTTCATTATTTGAATAAAGTCCTTCAAGATGTTGAAAGGAAGATTCAACATTTTTCCGAAACCGCTAAGTGCGTTGGGTTTATAGGGTGGGGCTGCTGCTCGAGTGTCAAAGAATTTTTCAAGGATCTGTAAAAGCGAGAATTAAAAGATAAAATTTGCTAATTAATAAATCTTCATAGTAAGATTTCAATTCAGTTTTATTGTCCTTACCTGTAATTCTTCGAGACTCCATTGATCCTTATGTTCAACGACCGGTTGAACTTTGATATGAAGTGATTGTAAATGTTGAGGATTTAATACAACTTTGCACTGCAACGTTTCTACCTTGAAATGTACTACGCCCGGTTCTGTACTGCTAAGAGCAGTCAACTGTAAATAAAATAAAAGGATAATGACGATTGTCGCCTAAATATAAAAATAATAAAATGAAGAAACTATTTGAAACTTACAGATTCGTCTGTTTGGATAAATCGCTGAAGTTGTCTCTTCATATAAACACAGCCCAAGAATCTTTCTAAAGGTGACATATCTGGTCCTGGTAATCCGGAAGGATGTGCAGATGAAGCACAAAGTAGATCGAGAGCTTCATGAGTTAAAAGAGTGGGTACAGCTCCTGCCCAGGATCTTTGAGGTAAGACTCGAGACAAGTGGTTTACAGCTTTGTGTTCAGCAGCCTGCGGACTGTGAAGTGCAATATGACCTGGACTTTGACCTGGTCTCGCAGGAGATGGTCTAGGTACACTTGGAGATCCTGGCCAGTTGGAAGCTGCTGGTGATGCCATGCTCTGTGATGAAGGGAAAGGACTCCCGTCTATGTGACCTGGAAAAAAATAATACGTTTATTTACATGAGATCAAGGTCACTTAGTTAATTAAAATATGTATAATTAATTTTTAATATACCAGTTTGCATGAAGGAGCTCGCAGGAGAATGTCCAACTTGAACGTTACTGCAAGGCCCAGGAGAAGAGGTTGGCATAAGACCAGCAGGACTAGGCACGTGCATTTGATTCAGAGGGCTGTTGGCTACTAATCCGGATCCTGGAGAAGGGTGTGGTAACATATTCGGGGTATTGGGAGGCAAGGATGGTGGCGAAGCCAAGTTGAAAGAAGTCGCTGGACTGCTGCCAAAACTTTGATGCTGACTTGCCTGCAAATACGTTAATGGGATATTAATACTTAGATTAAGATACCTTAGAGTCCAGTTTGAAAATAGATCTAATCAATTAAGTTTGAATTAAAACATATCTTCAGTTCACCTGAGATATATTTGCAGTATGTGGACTTGCAGGAGTGTGAGGATTGCTTCCGGACGGTGGCGTTAAAGGTGGATGGAATCGCAAGTTGTCCCTCTGCTGAGCTGGAGATTGAGGTCCACCTCGATGATGACCCAAGAATCCAACATTTCCGCCTCCTTCGCTATCCATTGTCACCGGAGATGGTGGATTATCATCTTCTGATTGTGATCTCCTTCGGTAAACTGCACTCTCATCGACGTATTTCGATAAGAACGTCTAAAAGAGAGCAGCAAATTCAATCGGAATATCAATTATTTAAAAAAGATTTGATTGCCTTAAAATAAAAAAAACGCACAACAATAAATGTAATTTTATTAATCTGTGAATATTACCTTTAATGCTTGAGTTGGTGTAAATTCATCAACGACGTTGCTTCTGTCGAAGCGACTGTAGGCTCCATCACGCAGACTTACGAGTCCGCCTCCTCTGAGTCTTAATTCAAGACAGTACATTCCTAAATACGCTATCCTTACAAGACTAACACACTGGGGCATTATCGTGAAAGTTTGTATTGGAATTTGCGGCCTCTGTGAACAATTACCAAAATCATTAGTAATAGTAAAATAAATGTTGCAAAAGAATAAAATTAAATTTTATAAGGAGAAAAAATTCTTACAGAGTTATATACACAGAGTTGCAAAAGTGTTGGTAATTTACTAATGGAGGTCAGAGGTTGTAGAGTTTCGTTCAGAATGTGGATAATTTGAGCCAAGTTTCGGTGTTGGTTTAAATGCGCCTCGAGCTGTTCCTTCATTAGCGAGTGTGCGTTCACTATTGTGTTTGAGGGGTTTTTGCCAAAAATTAACTTAAAGGCTTTGTCTTTTGTGCTCCATTGAACGGAAACAGTCGAACCACGATTCGATCCGTAAGCGATTACCAATTTACTGTAGCTGTAAGACTTGATTGTCACCATCCCTCGGAGATTGTACTTTTCTGGTAAATGTAAATCGATGTTTAATATGTTGTATTTGGATAATTATTTATTAGTCCTGAAAAATTTATTAACATTTTAAGTTTTATAATAGAATTCAGTGCCAATTTTTTACCCATCTTGAAATATTCGGCGAGATCATGCACGATCGTATACAAATGAACGATTTGAGCCCAATCGTTCAAAAGCGAGTCAACCGTACGATTTACATTCTCCGCTGTTAACATGTCGTATTGGAAGTAAACTGGCCTTCGCAAACCTAATAGTGGAAATAGATTTTTTATTTTCTAATATTTTTTAAGTTTTAATCTTATGTTTTAGTTAATTTAGTAATGGGATTTTACCTTGTTCTTTAGGATGACTGCTGGAAAGAGGACTTCCATAGAAGACAAACTCAGCCATCCAAGTCTTGGCCATACCTTTAGCTTGAACTCTTATTGCAACACTAAGTAATCTTTTGAGGAGAGCATGCCAAGCACTGCTGTTTGCAATATTCGGCGATGGTGGGGGCAACTGTACAAGTTTTAATACTAGGGCAGTGGCATGTGCTTCCACTTGAAGTCCCTGATGCGCTATTTCTCGTTTTGAAAGCTATATATTTAAAATTGAATTGATTAAGTTCGAATGGAAAATGTTGTTAGTGTGAAGTTAAGTTTGTATGAAGACCTCCAATTTGTAATTATCATTGGAATTAACTAATGAAGAAGAATATATGTTAGAATCGAGATCCTGTTTTATAAATAATACATGTTAGTAAATATATTTTCGAAAAACTTTAAGTGATAAAAAATTACCTCCTGCGCAAGCGTAACAAACGGAATTCGTTCGTCGCAAAATGCCACAACGTGAGCTAATTCAGGAATAAAATAAGCGGGATGTTTTGGTCTTCTGTTTTGTGGACTTCCAGTAGCATCAGTTCTTCCACCAATGGTGCCACTTCTACGCTTGTTGCTCCCTTTCTCCACCACTTCTGTAATGCACCCCCCATCTTGATCATTATTTCCTAAAAAATCCACCCGTTAAACCCTTACAGCACAGCGGACACCTCACCGGATACCAATCACAATGTTGTCAGATGTTAATTCAATTAGTTCACAGAAATTTGTAGAAACATATAAAAAAAAGTCTATTGTTTAGTCATTGTTAGAAGAAGGAAGAAGAAAAAGTAAGGAAAACTTCACTCAAACCAAAAGCATACATATTTACAAGCCTTTCTTTTTTAACTTTAAAAGAATATTCCTAAACTTTACAGATTCCAAAAACAGAAAAAAAATTGTTTTCTGGATTTTTCAATAATTTGGACTTTTTAGTTATTTTTACGCACCACTATCGACGCTCGTAAATGGTCCATGTGTTGTTACGAAAGTGTCGAATTCAATTAGGTTTTGTACTTTTAAATACATTTTAGGAATCTCTGCCTCTATGCTATCGTCATGTGGATCGCCTTCAATTGAACTATGTTTGACGACTGCCATGTAAAAAGAACACTCGATTTCACAAGGCGATGATTCTTTTTCCTTGAATGTCACAATCTAAAATTTTTCAAAAAATTAGTGAACTCAAAACGCTTATATTTGAACTCCAAGATTAAATATTATATTGAATAAAACCAGAAGCCATTAGAAGAAACTAACAAGAATGATCGTAGGATGTCTGTGGAGTTGGACAAACATTCTATGCTTTGTAATTTTCGACATCGGGTGATCTGCGTGGAAAAGTAGAGGCAGCCGTTCATGAGGCGTAGCAGGTAAATGTTGTAAAGTCTTCTCACATCTTCTTTGCGTTATCCAATACCTAAAAAAAATATTTAAGTGAATTATATAATATCCTTACCATCAAATTACATGTAGTAAAAGAGAACTCACCTTAATTCTGAGATAAGATTCGGAAGACGAGAATGGTCCGTATTAAGAGCAGATGTAAGTTCTGGGACGAGAGGAGCATCATACTGGGGAACATGGCACTGGAGCATTCCAGTATGAGTGTCGACTGTAACTAAAAGCAATTCTGCTCGAAGGC
Source organism: Synergus japonicus (assembly GCA_900474275.1). Lineage (NCBI taxonomy): Eukaryota > Metazoa > Arthropoda > Insecta > Hymenoptera > Cynipidae > Synergus > Synergus japonicus. Next base: position 112,429 of record UCOH01012496.1, on the reverse strand, counting down.
AAGGTTGTAGGATTGGAATTTGCAGAATAGCTGGAGATCCTTGAAGTGTACCTACAAAAAAAACGTGAATTTTTTATTCGTTTTTTTTTTCAATTTCGTGACTCTTCTTTTTTATTTGCTTACATTCGACGTCCTTCAACATTGCTTGTAATTCCTGCTTCAAATCAGAAAGTCGACTACGTGTTCGAACATAAATCGTGTGAACGAGAAGGCATTCCATCGAAAGTTGATCCGACCTGATAGCTCTATCAGCTATTTCAGATTCCTTGCTGCCTAGTGAAGGAACATGAATGACAGCAAGAGGTCTTGCTGGATCGTGTTGGTCAACTTGGATTGTCATTTTATAGCCAAGCTCTGATTTTGGATCTTTACTAGTTAATTCCCTAAAAAATTATTTTAAAAATTTTGTAATGTTGAATTAACAAAAATATTTGAATAAAATTTCTAGAAAAATGATGCGGTATAAATATGATAAATTACCTCCAATAGGAAACAGAAAGGCATTTTCCAGGCGTATATTCGTCTACATGAACGTGTTCATTCAATCTATCTCGCATTAAGCGTAAGGTTTGCGAATACAATACTTCAAGTTGAAGTGATTGGCAGAAGAAATGCAAAATGTGATATACTTCCGAAAGTGGATCTGAACTTTCAGCTAGTCTCACTTGGACAACCTAAATGAAAAATTAAAAATTTTTTATGCTAAATTTTGAATTTAGAAATCGAATTATATTGAGTTATTCTATAGAAATTAAAACCTGATGAACATATCGAGTTTGCAAGGGATGGACTAACGCCTTTCCATCCCCGGTTTCTCGATCAGATACCAGGATTTCTAATTCTAATAAGCGCCAGGGAACTGTCGGTCCATCGCCCATAACTGTAAGGGAGACTGAAAATTCTTGTTCCACAAGAAAAGTTACTCTTCCTGCATCGATCTAAAAGTTAAATTAACAATTTTGGTACTTATTCAGTGAAATGAAAGCACAACAAATATTTTATTTTAAACAGACCTTTAAATTTCTCATTTGAGGAAGGAGGTTTCCAGTGACTAAACGATGTTGAATCACTTGATTTAGCCGTTGAAGTGTACTTTTCTTTTCTGCTGGAGTTATAGGATCTGGAGGTACAATTCTTTCCTATAAAAAAAAACATATTTCTCATATGACACATTTAAAAGTATTCCAATATATATTTTTTCTCCGAGCAAATAACAAGAGAATTTAAAAAATGTTTCAATAGTTATATTATATAAGAAATAATTACTTTTATGCAAGCAGGCAATCGGCTATAAGACCCAGTCGTCAAAACTTCAACAGCAGCAGGAATGTGAAAATTTGGAAGCCTCGCATGAACCAAAGTTTCACGTGCCATTCTAGCCAACATATCTGCGGTCTCCACAAAAAGAAGGGATTGTTTATCACAAAAGGCCATGATGCGCTGGAAACAAAAAATTTAAACTCTCAAATATTATAAAAGTTTGATTAAAAAATTGTTTGAATAATTATTATTACAACATACAGCGGATTTGTCGACTTTAGAGGCACTGTTGGCCCACTTTACTAGAGCCAAAAGACGTACAAATAATTGTCTTGTTCTTGCGGCGAAATTGTAAATTTCAATTTTCCGTTCCATGTCAGTTTTTCTCGGCAATCTGAAATTGTTTTGTGTAAAATTTAGAACGATTAGTTTCTATTGTTGAGATTTTCATTAGTAATTAATTATTACATTAAATTTACTTACAATTCGGCAAGAACTGTGAGTTCGTGATACGTCCTTTGAATAATGAAATCAATCAACATCCCGAGAGAAATTGAACCACCACGATTTCCCTCCTGTGGTATATTATTTGCCACGGGAGTTTGGTGACCTTCCAAAGGTACTGGGGACATTTTGATCGATTCTTTTGCCCAAAGGGCTAGCTTTTTTTAATGATTGGTTCTAATAAAGAATTTTAAATATCTGAAAGAGATCAATAATTCAATATTATTTTAATAAGTTTTAATTAATCATGAATTTTTACTTAAGGTTACTTTGAAAATCCATCGTTCTTATTATGATGTTTAGTTGAGTATCGAGTTTTTCAGGTTTGAATGATAAGGTAAAAGGCCAAAAAAGTTTATTCAAGAAAAATTAACTTTAATAAGACATTTGTTATAAAAATTACATCAATTCTATCGAATATTTAGTACTTTGCATACTTTCGTAATTCTGTGCACAAAAGAGACAGAGAAATAAATAAAAATTTTCTTATTGAATAAAAATTGAAGCAGACAATAATTGAATTTTATTGTCGAACATATAATTTCTACTACAAGAAATATTTACTTTGATTCAGAAAAAGAACATTTTTCTCTCAAGAAGAAATCTATTCTACAATTTTTTAACCTACTCTATCAAAAACTGAACGATTTAACATCAGAATATTTTAAAATATGAATTATGAACATATAAAATATAAAAAACCAGATTATTTGAAGATAGTATTATGTCCAAAATGTATATGTATTTCTCTTCTTGCCTTTCTACAATAAAAACTTTTGCAATTATGATCCACATTCACTTGTTAAGAATATTGTTCAATCACCAGAAAATAGTCACAACGGAAAATTAAAAAAATTTTTAATATTTCTCTTATAAAGTATTCAGAAAAAATATTCGTATTTATTTATTAGAACATAAAATAAATATTTGTTTATTGTATTTTACCCCAAAAACCAGTTTATTTGTTGCTTCAACTCAACTCCAATCGCCATAAACACAAACGACGTTTCACTTTTTCGTGACAATGCGACGTTGCCCACCCACACTTTGACCATGCACACTGTTGTCAGATTTCAGATTTCAGATTTGGTTAGGTACGTTTAGGTTATAATATATAGTGCGTCTGATTGGTTGCTTTTCGCGCGCTGTTTAAAACGCTAAAAAAATTTATTTCGTTTATTATAAATAATGACTTTAATTTATAGAATTATCCATTAATGATTTAATTATTTTTAATTTTTCTCAGAATTAACTAATTTTTATTTAATGGGTCATTCGGGGAAATGGGATTTCGGATAAATGAATAGCAAAGATTAAAAGTACCTAGTGATCCAATGTATATATATATATATATATATATGTATATGTTTGTATGTGTTTCATTTGCTGTCATTTATGGCATGTATGTGTATCTCACTTGCTCATATTCATCCATGCTCGTCACTCTCATGTGCACTCATCAATCGATATCAAATGTAATTGTGGTGGTGAAAATTAATGCATAATAGTTCTAACGTTGACAACTTTCACTATCTAATTTTCTCTAGAGCTGTCAAATCATAGTATGTACATACATATGAGTTTCTTTTACTTTGGAATGCGGATTTAATTTGGATTTAGATCTAAAATTTAAAAGTGCATGAAGGAGTCGCATATATATTGTCAAATATATATAAATCATAATAGGAATGTGATTTTGAGGTTAATTTGTTAAAAGTATAAAAGTGTCGAAACAAATATCAGGATGGTTTTAAACGAAGGTCCAGATCCAGATAGCATTGGCTGTGGTTTTAATGCTTTCAAAGAAATTGAAGAAGTTAATGCACTTATTAAAGAACTCAGAGTGGCTGATTTGCCTTTTCGAGCTGTGGAGAAGAACAGAGAACAGTTTAAATATATTTTGACTCAGTATCAAGATCAACCTCATCTCCTTGATCCACATCTTGAAAATATTTTGGGGCCTATGCTGGAGATAGTTAAGGATGAAAATGTTGATGAGAGTGTCAAGCATAATGTTTTTAAATATCTGTACATTCTTATGTCCGTCAAAACTTACAAGAAGATTGTTACCTACCTTCCACACGAGGTGAGTTAATTAATTTTTTATATTAAGTGTACCTAACAGGAAATATTCTAAGAATGATAAAACTTACTATTTAATTGTTTTACTAACTTGTTAGCAATACAATTTTTTACAAAAGTGTATAAATTAATTTTCTCAGGTGATGGATCTTTTACCCGTTTTACGAATGCTGGAAAAGCAAGATACGACTGATATAGAAACATGGGAAACACGATATGTTCTTCTCATATGGTTGTCTATAATTTCAAAAATACCTTTTCCTCTGTCGCGTTTAGAAACTGAGGAACAAATTGATCCCGAAAAAACGATTATTGTCAGGTAAATATAAAATAAAGGAATATGAATAAAAGTATTTTTACTTTAAAAGCGTATTCTCATGTTTTCAAAAATTGGAGTAAACAAAAATTTTCAAATTAATTTTGCAGGATTGTAAGAATTTGTCAACTCTACTGTTTTTCCAAAGACTCTTGCTCCACTGCAGCTGTATTTTTAATAGCTAATTTCCTTACTCGATCAGATGTGAAGAAATTGTATCTGGAAGAAATGATCATGTGGTGTTTAAAGGTATGTTTAAATTATAATTTGTTTCAACTTTTCTATTTTGTTGTTACTTGAACTTTTTTCTAAATTATTATAATTTTAAACATTGACTCCATACCTAAACTACTTTTCTTTCAGTGCCTGAATGAAAATTCGTCAAGACATGCACCCCTGGCTGTCCTGGCTTCAATTTTGAAACATTGTGCTCGTGAAGATTTGAAACCTTACAGTCAAAGGTTGTTGGATAAGATCCTAAGCATAGAATTGAATGACAATCCAGACGTGCTCGTTAGGAAATTCGCAATGAAAGTTATACAGCGAATTGGTATAAAATAATTAAGAAAATATAATTTTCTAGAGTGATTAGTAGCAAATTTAATTACAATTTATAATTTTTATTTAGGATTCGTTTTGCTGCGAACTAAACTCGCTTCCTGGCGTTATCAGAGGGCAAGCAAACCAATCAGTTTGGTTTCCAGCGTTCCTAAAACAGCAATCACGGAATGTATCTCAGAGCCTGAGAAAGCAGAAATGGCTTCTGAAATTGAAGAGGAAGATGTTCCTCCAGCAATAGAAGATATTATTGAATATTTAATTCATGGAATGCGAGATAAAGCGATTATTATCAGGTAATTAAGCAGACTTGGAATTTACATCTAACTCTCCTTCATTAAGATTATTATATCTAAAAATATTTATACTTGTAGATGGTCTGCAGCAAAAGGAATAGGTAGAATAACTGCTCGATTGCCTATTGATTTAGCAGACGATGTCGTTGGATTCGTTTTAAATCTGTTTTCTGGTCGTGAATCAGATTCTGCTTGGCACGGTGGCTGTTTAGCTTTAGCAGAACTTGGTAAAGTATATGTGATTTTCTTTGTAAATTAAAAGAAGAATTCTAAATTTCATCGTTAAAAATTGAACAACTTTAAATGTATAGGATATTTTACTAAAAATCATATTAAATCTTTTAGGTAGAAGAGGTTTGTTATTGCCACATCGCTTAGGCGACGTCACTCCTTTGGTTCTACAAGCTCTTGTATTCGACGAACCCAGGGCTTACGGTTCTGTAGGGTCTATAATAAGAGACGCTGCATGTTATGTTTGTTGGTCCTTCGCAAGAGCATTTGAACCTCATATATTTCTACCTCATGTGAAAGAAATTTCAGCTACTTTATTGACGGTTACGTGTTTTGATCGAGAGGTATGTTATATTAATTTTATTATAAAAAATAGGGTTACTACTTGATTGGGAAACTGGGAAATTCATAATTATCTTCTTTTTATTGAAGAAACATAACGTTCGATTTCAATTCTAAAAAATACTAACAATAATAAGAAGTAATTAATCGAATTGGTTCTAGATAAATTGTCGTCGAGCTGCTTCCGCTGCATTTCAAGAAAATGTTGGTAGACAGGGAAACTTTCCCCATGGTATTGATATTTTTACGGTTGCTGATTACTTTGAAGTTGGAGTCAGAAGCAACGCCTTTCTGAAAATTAGGTAATTTTATCCTGCAGTTGTAACTCATTTTTTACATTTTTAAATACTTTTAGGATAAGCAAAATATTTTGTGCCAGGTTATTAAATAAAAATGATGTTCTAGTGTTCATATAGCGCAATATGAGGAATATACAAAACCTTTGATCGACCATTTAGTTGGAAGAAAAGTTAGTCATTGGGATACAGCAATCAGAGAACTTGCTTCTAAGGTGAAGAATTTGGTTCTTGTACTTAACTGTTTAACGTTTTTGAATTCAGATCTTACTAGTTCAAATATAATTACAAGTTAAAGAAAATTCTTTTTTTTCTAGGCTCTTCAAAATTTAACTTCAAGAGATCCACATTACATGGTCGAGACAGTCTTACCAAATTTGATGGACATGGTCAACTCTATCGACCTAAACGTTCGACATGGATCAATATTAGCAATTGGAGAAATTCTAGAAGCTCTCTATCTCGAATTCCATGATGATATAACAATCACGATTGGTAAATTATCTTTAACCAAAATTTAGAAATAAGTTAGATACATTTTCCATCGAATTTAAATTAAACCATTCAAATTTCAATCTTTTAGGAGAACCAGGAGTCGAAAAAATTAAAAAAATAGTCCGAACTTTCCGAACCCGAGGACAATTCAAAGGATTAGGTGGGGAGTTGATGAAACAAGCTTGTGCTACTCTAATAAAAAAGTGTGCTCTCATCCATTTCCCAGTTCATTCCACAGAAGTCGTTGGTAAGAATTAAGGATTATATAATCTCATTTTCTATTTTGGATAAAAAGTTATTATTATTTATTATTAATTTGAAATCAATGTCTTTATTTTTAGACGACTGGCAAGAATTGCTGGAAGAAAGTTTAAGTCATGAGGTACTTGCCATAAGATTGAAAGCTGCTGAATCTCATACTCATTTTTTCACAGAGTATTACACAAATACTCATACTGACGAAGGTGCTCGAAATGTGATAGTTAATCGATATCTAGGAAATCTTCAATCGAGTAATCAAATCTTGCGAATTGGATTTGCACAAGCAATTGGTTAGACTTTTAATTTCAGTATTTCAATTTCAACATAAATTTTTAACTTTCACGTCATCTATATTAAAATATTTTTATTACTACAGGACACTTCCCTCTTTTTACGATAAAAGAAAGAGCGGAAAATATCATAGAAGCACTGATCGCTTGTGCAAAAATAACGGATGAAACTTCTAAATGGGCAGAAAGTAGAAAAGAAGCTCTTAATTCTCTGACGTTGATTTGCCAAACTTTAGGTGTTAAAAATTCAGGTTAGTTGATCGACTATTAAATATGTAATAATAAAATTGAATATCTTAAAGAAAATTTAATTTAATTTTTAAGTTTCATTTTATTTCAGATACATGGAAGCAATTTGTTAATCAGCTATATGATTGCTATTTACTCGCCCTCAAGGAATATACAACAGATAGTCGTGGGGATATTGGTGCTTGGGTTCGAGAAGCTGCCATGACGGGAGTTCATGTAATAAAAACTAAATCCTTTACATATTTGAATAGGAAACAGATCAAAACGTTTTATTTTCTGTTTTAATTCCAGGTGTTGACAAACTTGGTTTCTCAAGCGAATCTTTCAGGAATGTTGACCGAAACTTTAATGGCAAATGTAGTTGGTGGAATTGCCCAACAAGCTGTGGAGAGAATCGATAGGATAAGAGCGCAAGCTGGAGTTATTTTCAACGCTTTTATACACAGGTAAATTTTAAAGTTGACATATTTAATAATCATTTTTAAGGGTTTCAAAAATTTTAATTTCTGATTCGAAGGATTTCAATTTGAAAAGTTTAGTACTGATCACCTTATTTTCAGCAATCCGCAACTGCCAAATATTCCCTACCATTCTGAATTGAAGGAAATTTTCCCCTTGGAAGAGTGTAAGGATATAGATTGGAAAATGGAAGCAATGACTTTTCCACGATTTATAAAGATGTTAGCATTTCAACCCTACACTTACAACCTTCTTCAAGGAATTATATTCAGTGTTGGAGGAGTCACTGAGTCCCTGGTGAAATACTCAAGCTTTTCGCTCTTTTCCTATCTTAAAGAGCTCGACGAAGAAACCTTGAAGGATCTTTGTGATAAAATTATAAATGTTTGTGAGGAGAGTCACAGAAACGAGAGGATGATCACTTCGATTTTGGCATTTTTGGATCGATTACTAAGCTCGGGAAGCATTCAGACTATACTGGATGATCCTGAGAGTCAGATTCCTCATCGAATTTTAAACTTGCTGAAGAAGGAGATGAAATTCATGCACAATACTATTATGATCACAAGCAGTATCAAAGTAATTTGCCAGCTTCTTCAGGTACTTTAAATTTTTTATATAATTTTATTAATAATAATTGTTTTTTATGGAAAAAATACCTAATAAAAATTAGGATACTTTAGGGTACTTAATCGAAGTTTTAACCAAATTTCTCGTGCTGTTTAGGTAAGAAGTTCTGTGAGCAAAAAAGCCTTCAGTCAACTGAGTATTTATCTTTGCAACAAATATAAATATTTGAGGAAATTAACAGCGACTCGAACTTATGAAGCTCTTACACTTTATGGAGAAGACATGGATTTATCAGAGGAAGATCTCTCAAATCTTTTAACAGAATTAAACGCCACGGATTGGGAACGACCAGTCGAAGAATTACGTCCAATCAGAAATCATCTTTGTGAATTAATGAAAGTCCCTATTCCAGTTCTTCAGGCAAAAGCACAAAAGTAAAAGGTAAAAGTAACCTTTTCAATCACAAAAATCAAAGGACAAACTGCAAAAAATATTTTAAAACGTGATTTTTAATTTTGTACTTTGTAGACTAACCTTTGAATTAAATCCATTTTACAAGATTTAAAAAGTGCGTGAATTAAAGCTTGAAACTAATTTAATTAATTATAATTCGAGTCGATTAGTACACGAATTACAATAAAGACTAACTTAGGACTGAAAAAATCTAAAACTAAAAGGCTTACAAATATCATTATTTTAAAAAATTCTTTTATAATCATCGAAAATTTCTGATTTCGAAATGTGTCACATTCCTTATTCCGGTTTAATAATGGTGCGATATATTTATTAAGACTGCTTTCTTTTAATTGAACAAAATTTTCAGTGCCTGTAAATAATGTACTCTTTTCTTATATTTTATAGAAAAATAATTAAATAAAATTTGCCTTCAACTATGTAAAAAAGTAGCATTCCTTATTCAATCGCATTCTTGAAACCTCTTTATAAAATGAAGACAAATTATCAATAGACTTATTTTTTGAGACATAATAATTTAGTAGTTTTGAATGACATTTACTTTCTTTCCAGAATAGATTCAGTTAAAAGCCATGAAATTTCAAAATTATCATGTCCACATCAGAGTTATTTCGTTGAAAATCTCAATAATTACAATATAAAAATCGTTAAATTTGAAATGATCCGTACTGGAATAAAATATTGAAATAAAAATTCCATTAAAGTTTGTATACATTTTATTTCCTAATAGAAATATCATCGTATAATATAAAGTTTCATATAAAAATATAAAAATACTCTTAACACTCTTTATTCAGGTACATTCTTGCTCTTTCTTCTTCAAATATAGTCGTGTTAATACTTATATTGTTAGTAACGTGGTAAGCTATCAATTTTGCCTCACATTTGCTGACCTTCCAAAAATCTACCCAAGAATTTTTTGGATTCACTTTACGAGTAAGAGCATTTGTTGGGTTTGAACAATTAAAATGACTTTGTGTTACTATAGATTTTTTCGATTCATTAGTGGTACTCACTGATTTACAAATATAGCACTCAAATTCATTCACACTGTCTCCAAAATCTACTCCCATTGGTTTCTTTGCATAGATATCCAAAAGTCGTTCATTTGTTACAGATGAAATTTGATCGCCTAATTTGTGATCTAAATACTCATTGTAGAGAGTTTGATTTTTGGCTAACTTTTCTATAAATTCTGCTAATTCTTTTGGACTTGAGAAATCCCGAATTGAAATTGCTGATTTTTCGTTTGGAAGCCAATCCTGAAAATCAAAAAGGAAAGATATTTTTGTAGGGATTATAAATTTATATTTTCTATGTTTTAAATATATATTTTTTTTAAAAATTGAATTAATCTGTGATAGTAAACTAATTTTCACCTTAAATGATGGCGAACCATGATAAACAGGTATGGAACCAACAATTAGTGGTCTCCAAAGTTTTTCTGTTATATAATCCTCGCAATCTGAATTTTCAAAGGCCAAAGTAAATTTATATCTAGACACAAATTTGTAAAACTGGTCATCATATAAATATTTCAGGTTGTCTTGCAAACTGAAATGAGAAAGCAATACAAAAATTGAATCTTTAGAGGAAAGAGTATAAATCATGCATAATAATTTAAATAATAAGAAAAACAAATTACAAGTCTGGCAATTTACGATTGTTTAGACATTGGCCATAAGAATCAACTTGAATATATTTCATTAATTCATAAACGTAAGCATCTCTGTCATTGGTGGAATCACAATTTGATTGAAGATACAATAAAGGAGCCAAATCATCTTGTGAGATTAATAGTTCCTTTTTTTCAAATGGCACGAAGAATTTCGTAGCTGTAAATAAGTTAATTATTTAAATAAATATAGAACGAAAATAATCTAATCTATTTTCTACAACAAAAACAATTTCTCAACTAGACCTACTTGTTATTTCTTGAAGTCCTGGAATTTGTAAAACTGAAACATCACTATATCGACTAAATGTGCAAGAATAATTGAAGAGGTTTAAAAATTCTTCGTTCACAAAGGTTGGATTATTCCGAGGCGACTCTTCATGTAATAATGCCCACTGAACATGTTTCGGTTTTGGAATTGGTAAATTGCCATAATGTAAATAACTACCATAAAATATAATTGCTTTCAAAGATGGATCAAAGTGTAATTTTCGATCTGCTGAGAATAAACACTGAAATTCTCCACATGTTTTTAGACCTTTCATACCGTATTCATCCCACCATAAGATTATTGGATGCTTAGAATCTGTAAATAAAATTTATTTACATTATTTTCAGGTAATACAAATTAAGAATATAACTAATTTTCTATTAGCAATTAGCTACTAGTATAAATTGTCTAGAGTTTATTTATTATTAGTAAAAATTCAAAATTTCTGACACTACTGTTACACAAAATGTGTCAAGATTTTTTAATTTTTAAGTTTTACTTTCATGATTTTTTTAATTACCTGTGATATTAAATTCTTCCTTGTTCCTGATAAGCCATAACTGTCAACGAAGTGGAAAATTAATGAATATCTTAGAAATGTTTTTCAAACGATGAGAATTTTTTTACGTGAATTGTGAGAGATATGTTTATTACTTATTACATTTTTACGAATTTACTTTTGTACCTGAAGAGTTGCCAAAATAATACTCGCAACAGTGAGACTAACAAGTCCAGTTCCTCGACGAATAATCATATTATCCTTATTTAAAGGATATAATTGAAACTAATACATAATTCAATTACATATACTTCCTATAATTCAAACTCTAATAAGTTTGTCATATCGTTTCCCCGTTTACTGCAATAAGTAATAGTAATTTGATAAAACAAATCAGTTATAAACGCTTTTCTTCACGTTCAAAATTAAATTTGATATTATTAAATAATATTGATAAATAGTAATATATTAAACTAACCTTAAAACTAATTCATTTAGTTAATTTTACTATATAATATAAATAAAAGTTACTTGTTAATGGAATATACAAAATTTTAATCTTTCTCATGTCCTGAATAGAAATACTGATAACATATCCCACACGTGGATCCCACGCAATTTCCTATGAAAATTATCTACATACTTTATACTCATTTTAATAAATTATGATTTTGACAGCTGTCAAATTCTGCAGGCATTCTGACATATATGTATGTATGCAATTTGTTTCTAGAAATTCTCGCAAGGGGCGCCTGTGCATATAACCTCAAATACATATGTCAGAGATGTAATATAGTTTCAGTGTAGTTTAATATGTAAATAAAACTTATAATTTAACATTGAAAAGTATTATATTCTTTAACCGTATTTGATATCATATGAATTTTATACTTTTTTCAAATAAAAATAAATAAATGAACACATAATTTTTTACAAAATAATTGCCACCAGGTGGCACTTGAAACTTTCTTTAAAAAAGAGATCACAATAAGGGTTGTTTACATCAAAAGCCATCAAGTGATATCGATATAAGTTTGTCACTTGTTCTGCAAATTTGTGCTCGTTGGGAATTGTAAAAAGCTGAAAAAATAATTTCACCTGATTAAATGTAATCGGAGGATCTTTCATCTTTAATATTTGTGGGTTTGTGCGTGAAAATGTTGAACCAAAACGATCAAATCTTTCATCGTCTTGATCCCTTTGTGATGCCGCTTTTAAATGGAATTTCTCAAGGCCAAATAATAGGTGAGATATATTTTACATCTTTTAGAGGATTTGTCTTTTGTTTCGTTATCAAACATGTCTTATTTTCCATCCAATTTTTTTATGAATTTTACAAAGTTTTTATTTTATTTTGTGCAGTTTTTTTTCTATTTTTCGCACTTAAGGCGTTAACACAGTTTGCAGCTTGAACTTAATCATACACAAGTGTTTATTAAACTCAATTTTTTTTTGAAAAAAACAATGAAAAGATTTTTAGTTCATATATTTTTTACAGGAGCATGCAGGAGACCAATTAACGTTCATTCTGTGAAATATAATAATGGAAATGTAGATTGTATAGATTTGATAGTGCCGTATGCCGACCAAACATTAAAATGGACAATATTATTCGACCCAGAATACCCTGAGCTGGGTCCGGATTTTATTTTTAATGATGAAAATTTTCTTGTTGATCCAGATGTAGATACATTAATGAAACACGTTCCCAGCTTAGCTAAGTGGAATTATCTTCAAAGCGATTCGCTTTTTACTGTTATAAAAGAGCTTTTGGCACACTATAAAGACCATCAGGTAATATTTCATGCCTTATAGATATTAATAGCAAGTTAGATGGTAGGTGAATGTTGAAGAATGCATCGTAAAATTTAATTTCAGATTGATTTGCTCAGAAACCAAAATTCAGAAAGACTAATTTGCGAGTACGAGTCTTTAATCCACAGCGGAAACTTGTGCGCAGATGATGTAGAAGTAATTCTAAACCCTGGGGCGAAATCCGCGGAAGCAAAATTCTTTATAAAACTAGAAATGGATTTCTCAAAACTACCACAGAGAATAAAACGTCCTTCAAACGATGCGGTTATGCTTTTAGTTACGTTCTCAGCACACAATTGGCGCCATGTAGTTCCCCAACTTTTTCTCTCTAAAAGTGTAGAAGAAATTTTTGGCAATCAAGAATATCCTCAAATTCCACATTTCAACAACGACGACATGTTAACAGAATACGTACCTAAAATCAAGAAGTTTCTCTCAGATAAAGTAAGAAAATATTTTTTTATAATGTGCAAGCTCAAAATGATTGTACATATAAGAATTTTGAAATTTATTTTAACTGTTTTGATAATTTTCTAACACAATTATTTACAAATTTCAGGTGGATCACCTAATTCTTTGTTTCAAGAAAAAGAAGGAGTTCATGTCATCGCTGCTGGTTCTTTTACGAGGAAGTGTTGTGGAATATGATGCAGTAGAATTTAATAAGGCGACTTTCTTAGTTGAAAAAAAGGATTTCCACTTTTTCATACACTTTAAAATCCCTGCCGGATTCCCTAAAGAAAAGCCAGAAGTGATCCTTCAATCTGCTTATCATATGGATCAGAATGGAAAGCTGCTAACACAGTCAGTAACAAAGTTCCATTTCAACCTCCAAATGGATCATTTCCATATGATTTTACACATTTTAAGTCACATTGAAGAAAAGGAAGTAGAATCATTTCAAGTATCCTGCACTAAAAGAAATCGCTTCTGATTTGACATAATGGTTATTTCGTTGATGAAAACGCTGTTTTTATCCTACCTCATTCGATTAGACTCAGTTTCCTCATACTCACGTATTTTCTTGCACTTTCAGAGTAAAATTTTCTATTTTTTCCTTCGTGTTGATTGAAAAGTGATTACAAAATTAAAGATTCACTGTTGATCGTTTCGTGTTATAAAAGAAGCCTTTGGAAGTAAAATGTATTAAAAGACGAGAGGAGAGAATAAAAACTCCATGGACTCAAATGTAAGATACAATTATAATTTATAAATTTACATTTACAAGGCTTATAGTATTAACTCTAGTTTAATATTAAAATAAACTTACGCAGCATAACATTATATTGAATATTCAATGGCCCACGCTTGACCCTTGCATTGTCAATCAACAAATACTTCTAAGAACAGAGTGTATACATGGGTAAAATACTAAAGATGATTAGCATTCGCAGCGTATACGAGTAAAAAATATAAATTGGGAGGAGATAAACAATGATTGTGGCAAGAAAAATAGATAAAAAGTATTCACAAATTACTGTCGTGTAAAAATTGGACAATAAGAGTTGATTGACCCGCGAGATATATATTTATATATCTTTTTAACACTAATAAAAGATCTTTCAATAAGTGCCCTGCCTTTCGTACTTACAAGAGCTGGTCCTGTCACGTACATCGCCTATATTTTCGTACTTAAGTAACGACTTTTTATTATCCTTAAAATTTAAGTCTGCTGCAGATACGAAATGAAATCCATACGATGTAGCGATCAAAAAATACAGCAATAAATTATGTAAGGAATAAATATATATCAAAATATGCGACTCAAAGTAAAAGAGTTCCAACCAAAAGTGTAATAAAAACTCAAATTCGTTCGCTTGGACATACGATGCTTTGGCTGTCTCTCCGCACGTAATGAAATCAATGATTGCTTTCAAACATACTCGTGATACTCGGATCAAGACAAGCTCAGGTCGAGCATTACGTTAGATTCTTCGAGTGCTGGAAGTGGCAATGCATTCTTTTCTTCTTCGATTCTCGCATCGGACATTTTTAGGAACTTGATTACTTTTTCTGTCACAGCTATGCCGCAACTGCTTACTTCATTCTGAAAGTCATAGGGTTTAGATTAATTAAATTGGAATAATAATTTAAAATAAAATTTAATTAGTTAGAAGTATATGATACTTTATAATAACAGTAATTTAGTTTCATCTGGTTTGAGCGAAAAATACTTATTATTGCGAACGTAAAGTTGGTGTCATATTAATTCCTTTGTGCCTTTAAGGTAAATATAAAAATTAAATCTGGATAAATATTCTTACCGATGCCGTCAATTGCATAAAATTGAAGAACTTCTGGAGAACAGCCACCATGGTACCGAAATTATTATCGGGGAGTAAACTCCTAACCAAGGTTTCATAATCCTGAAATGTAAAGAAAACTTATAAATTGATTTTAAAAAACTAAGAATAATAAAAAAAACCTTGAAAGACGATTCTTACCTTATTATCCATAACTAAGTCACCTAATAGAAGTACAACGTATGCACCTATCAGCGTGTGTTCCATGTGTTTACCTGCCTTCTGTAACACTGAACACAAAACAAGCTCTTCATTATTTGCTCAAAAATAAAATTAAAAAATATATTAACAAATTAAAAATACTAACACATTGCAACCGTCTCTTCAATAAATTCCGCTTGTGACTTTGTGGTAGTTGAAACAGTTTCTGGCTGTTCGGAGTCTTTTTTACCATCAAAAATGGCATCAGCTTTTTTCTCCTCCCAGCGAGCAAGTTCTTCTTGCTTGTAGAAAAGGCCGATAAGTGCCTTCACTCCACTTTCCGAATCTAAATGCAATTTTTATTTTAAGTATTGTATAAGACAAGAAAAAAAACTAAATATAGTTATCTAATTAAAAGTTACCGTCAAAGGTGTTTTGCACAGGAGGAGCTTTTGACTCGAGAAGCAGTTGCTTATTCTCCGCACACTGCTGCACCAAATTGATCAAGAAAGTCATAGCTAGCATCATCATGTCGAATCTGTTCTCATCCGGAATTGATTCGGGAACACGTAAAATAAGATCAAGACTACATTTTAAAATTCCGTCTTGCGAACCGATCATCTTGCTACCAAAAGCTGGAAAAGTATATTAAATGAGTTTAGTAAAGAATAATATATTATGTTATTAAATTTTTGAAAGTTTGTCGAATAAAATCGAGCTTAAAGCTAAAAGGATCAAGCTTACACTCTGTATTAAATCGATGAGTAAGGTTGATCAGGACTTTGAGAATAACGAGAAGGCATTCTCTAATTACAGCACCAGTCGAGGTTTTATCACTTGGGTCCATGATTGGGTATTTAGGGATTTCCCGTGCACAAAGCTGGTAAAGACTAGCTAGCGTGCTCACTAAAACCCCATCTTCATATTTTAACAAGTACACTTGGTTCTCTTCATTCTTAAGCGTGACCTAGATACAAAAAAATTAAATGAAATTTGACTTAATTTAATTTAATTTCTCCATATTAAATAAATTTCAAAATGTTTCATAACAGGAAAACAATTTAAAAATTTGAAGCAGCTTACATTTTCTAAAACGCGCAAACATCTATCGACCTTGCGCAATTTATCAAGTAAAGGATCATTCCAGCCCGATCGTGAAACTTCACTTCCATTTATATGACGATGGCAATCCGTGATGGTTTTTACAATATGCTCGAGGCCGCCTAACTTTCGAAGTTCTTCCTTAAACCATGCACCTGCCCGTCTTGATGTTAAACTTAAAAGAGTTTCCATCGCTAATTGTCCAACCTAATTAAAAAAATAATTAATGATTAAACTACTTGCCATTTACATTTTACATTTAGAAAATTCTGTTTACTGCGATTGAAATGGATCTCAATAATTGGTAAGTTTAATTAATTAATTTGATATTGTGAAAGATATTGACGAAATTACTTACGGTAATGTTATCAAGATTCAGGTGTTTCGCGTGTCCTTGAGCTTGAATATCCGCGCAAATTTGACGGACTTTCTCTTTATTTTTTAACAATTCAGCTCGACTCAAGCCACAATCGTCAAGAGCATCCTTGTGACTTACGTCAGATTCTAATAAACTAAGCATGAGTTCTAAACAATCACGATCCAGGTCCATGGCTAGACGATCTTGACTTAGAACAAACATGACTGTTGCTGTACACAAACCAAGGCTCTGAAAAAAAAATTTAGAATCAAGCCTTTAAAATTATGAGCGAATTAAAAATATGAAAGAGTATTAAAAGAGTGATAAATAATATGTAGTACATGTAAATAATTTATTAATCACCTGGTCTTTTGTTGCGTCATGAAGAGCTTTAAAGAATTTGGCAACAGTACCATCAGCTCGAACGTGCATCCGAAAAGCTGGAGCCATACATTTACTCGCTAATCGAATTGCTGAGAGGCAACGAGTTGCATTTGGATTGTTTTCTCGCAAAGTATCCAAAATGTACTCGACATCATCGTTAAACTCTTGGAACTCTCCACTTTCTTGAATTTGGTGTGCTTTCTTCACGTTTTTCACTACAGTGTAGAACTGTAAACAAATTGGAGGAATACTTAAACAATAGGGTAAAGTAATAATTTTTAACTATAAATTTTAAAGTCATAAAAATGTTTAGGGGTCAGTTTAAAAGAATTTGCAATAAAAGAGGCATTATTTTCATCTAGAATCTTTCAACCGATGACACTCTATTCAAATTTTCCTGTGAAAGTTATTTACATCAACTTATGAAAGTTGCATAACGTAATTATATGTAGTGTGAATTATGATGCATGTGACACGAGTCCTACTTTAAAAAAGAAACTTATGCCAGCTGACTGTGACTTATTGAAAATAACAGATTGTTAAAGAATTAATTACCTATGATAATAAAGTGCTGAGTAAAATATGAATCTAATTATGTACGATAAAAGTAAAGCATCGTTTTATTTAGGGAATTGAGTTTGCACAATTTAAATATTTGCAGATTATTTAAGATTTTCGTAAATAAGTTTAAAGAAATTAAAATTAAAAATTGAAAAAATTTGAAATTTTGTAAAATTTGGCGAACAAATTTTACCATTATTTAAAAGATCAAATTACGAAAAAGTAATAAACTTACACCCTTGACTTTCTTTCCACATCGAATGCTCGTGACAGCTTCGAGATCATCTGTGAAGTCCATATCGGTTTCCGGATAGGTTACAACTCTCGTGAGCTCCTCACTCTCAAACTCTTCTTCAAAGGCAACTGTATTCGTAACTGTATGTGAACTCGACGCCGCATTAGGAATTTGGCTCTCCGTATTCCCCGCATCAGTAGCCGGCGGCTCCTTATCATTATCTGACCACTTGTGTTTATACAAAGCCCTCCTCTTGTTACCATTTGTCGTTCCCGCTGACCTGCTCTTGAAAATACTGCCCTTTTTGGTAGTTGGTTTGCTAACTGAGACATCATTCCTAGGATTCCTAGGAGGCGAAGGCAACACAGCGCTCATTTGTTCATCCTGAGTACTAACAGGTACTTCATTTTCCACATTTCCTGTTGCACTCTCGCTATCCTCACTACCAGAAAACCAATCTTGATCAACCATCGTCTTGGCTGTTGGAGCTTCACTATCTTTCAAATTTCCCATCATTATCTGTCCGCTTCCAATTTCTCCCTGCTTTTCTTTCTCAGTTTCAGGTTCTGGTTCTTGTTCAGGTTGATTCTCTCTTACAACTTCGCTCAAAGGCTCTTCCGAATACTGCAGAATTTCTTCCTCCAGGATTTCCTCCTGCTCCTCGTCCGAATTCGTTTCCATTGGGATTTCATCTCGTTGCGAGGGATCAGCATCGCTCGAGAGAATGTCGATCAGCTCCTGCGTCGTCGTTGGTAAAGGCTGATCGCGACCAATCAGCGGTTCCACCGAGGGTTTACCCATGTAGCTCGAGTTGGAGTCAGTCTTAACAATATCGTAGTGTGATATAAGCGTGTTGTTTGAGTCAGTCACAGACTTTCGGAGCGTCAAAGACAACCCAGAGCTGTGAGAATTCGGGGTAACGGGAGCAGCTGGTGGGGACGTGGTCGGGGATATGATATCCCGCAGATTTCTAGCACGACTGCGAGTTGTTCTGCGGGTGTCGGAATCATCTAGGGGTATTGAAACGGTGGTAACAATTGGCTGGTGAGCAGACCGTGTTGTCCTCATTTCGGATTTAACAACCGGCTCAGGAGGAGACTTTTTTTCAAAGTCGAGTTTTGTGGGACTCCCGAGAGGAGAGGAAATCCTGTAGGTGTCGGCATCGGAATCTTCGTCGCCACAAATGAGTCGAGCTGTGCCCTTACATATTCTAAGCACTATAGGAGGCTTTCCTTCCTCCTTGTTAGGTACTTGGTTCACGGCGGGTAGGGTGTCCTGCACTTTTTTCTGTTGAGCAACGTACGTTTTCGCCACCGCCTTGGAGGCAGACTGAGACTGCTTTGGGGGACGTCCTCGGCCATACTGGGAGTCAGGTACTTTTCGATAATTCGCTTCTTCAGGACGAGTTCCTTCTGTCGTTGTTGAAGCTGGATTTCTACTTTTGAAAAACTTTTTTGGCTTCACAACTGGGGGCTCAACTTTCTCGGGGTCGGCATCGAAGGAAAAAGGATCCTTTCCGGTATTTACTCGGGTGTTCTGATTCGCGTAGTCCACCTTTGCACGTTTGTTACCGTAAGAATGCACCTCTTCTCGCCTTCCTGAAATTTGATTACAGTTTAGTCATGATGCCGCTCGACAATTGAAAAGTTTCGAAATTAGAAAGTAGAGGGGCTTTTTAATATAGGTTCCCGTAACCGACACTTACCGTCATCGTGGGTTTGTGTCCGTCCTAAAAGGGTTCGTCTCTGTGCTGAAATTCGAACAACAAAACATTGAAAATGAGCGTCCACTTCATTCTAGAAGTGTCATAACTTAACACGCATAGGAACCAGTTTAGTACCGACATGAACCCTCGATGTCGGTAAATGTCGGCTATGGGAATTTATTTTGTATTTTAAAAATCATTGATGAATTTAATGGAAGCTAAAAAAGTGAAACAATTAGGCTGAATATTATAAATATTCAAGTGAGGAAAATCAATAAATTCAATAAATTAAATAATTCGATAAATCCTTGAGCGTGAGCGTGAGTAAAAAATTTAATTATAGGGAATAAAACATGATTATTCAAAAGATTGTACGAAATATATATACATGTAGGTACGTTTTAATTATGATGTAAATGCAATGCGACCTTGAGATAATGCACGGTCAAATAAAAACCAAATATTTCGTTTGCCTTGGATCAAGCCAAGTGTATAGATTTCCGTCAAGGTCAGTGATCGATTTATCAAGAAAATCAAAATTAAAAAAAAAACATAAAAAAATTTACGAGGTGACTGAGTGGATAATAAAATTGAATAATAATTGAAACTTTTTCTTTAAATCTACAACAAAATTGAAAGGTTTGCACGTTGGTTATACTCTGAAAGATATTTTAAATACTTTAATGGACTTTGCTTTATTTCAAGTTTTATTTATATTTTCTTTATCTTAGTGCTTGCCAATTATAAATGTCTTCTATTAAGTATCGAAAAAGTTTCAAACTGTGGATTTTTACATACAATTTCCCTAAACTGTTTTTGAATTGGAAAATTTACATGAAATTTACATCAATCTGCATTACACTTGGAAACAGTAACCTAGTTTATTTTTAAAAATATAAATTATTACTGTTCAAGGTTCATTGTATTAGTGAATGAATGCTTGCAAATTAAAATATTTTGAATATAAAGATAAGAAAATAAAAAATTAAAGATTAAAATTTACAACTTGAAATTGGAATGCTAGAAATATTTAAATATGGAAAGTTGCCAACTTGATTCTTGCATAAGTTTGCAACATTTCAATTTATCCAAATTAAAAAAAATGAACTTGAAAGTTATAAAAACACGTGACTAAAGAGGAATACTTTCCACTAGTCACAGTAAGATCATAAATAGTAAAGAGAATTACATAATTAAAACTGAAACAAAATGGAAAATTATTTAAATATATGATAGGAAATAGGTTATAAGAATTCTAGATAATATATGTACGTTTAACCAACTAATAAATTTTAGGCAAAATAATAGAAATCAATTAAAAAATGAAATTATTTGCAAAGAAATAAATGTTCTTCAAAACAATTTATAATGCTTATTTTATTTGTAACTGCCTGTATAAATTTGTACAGAAATTGCGGCGGAAACAGCTCCTAAAAAAGTGTACAACATTGCCGTTTGCAATATTTACATACGTCAAATATTTAAAATGTCCAAATTGAATTGTAAAAGCCCCTAAACGTACGTGTGTCGTTAAGTGTTCTTAATGTTTATTATTTTACTGAAAATAAAATCTTCATAAATAGGGTACTTAATTTGTAGGATTAAATTAGTCTTCAACTTTAATACTCATCAAGATTAAGTACATATATTGAAATCAAAGTAAACAAAAATGAAGAAAAATTCCTGAATAAAATTGAATAAATTTAAAAATAAATCTCTTCTTGTTAAATAAATTTTTAGAGTAAAAACACTAAAAATTACCATTGATATTTGTGCTGCGGATCGACGTGAAAGAAGTTATGCCCCATTTTCCGACGATGCCCGCTGATTTGGCAGCCGAGGGTCGATTACTGTTTTCCCTGAAGAAGTTGTCAAATTGAATACTACCTGGAGATACGGTGCTAACCTTGCGACCATATGATTTCGTGTAACTCCGTGACGTCATTTTGACTGCTTTATTATTTCATAAACGCTCGGCATTCCAAAAGATACACAGTGGGTCGAATGTCGAAGCTTCTCATACTTGCGAGCTCCTTTTTTTCTCGTTATTTGTAATCTGTATACACGAGAATTTGACACAATTTCAAGCGAAGCACAATTTTTACCCAAAGAGCTCGAGTATAAATGTAAGAAACAATAAAAACTAAACGATTTTACTGGGTCCAGAAAAATGAGAAGAGAAATTAATCAGCGTAAGAGATTTTGGGAACATATGAAAGAAACAAACGCCATGTTTCATTCACTCTCTCCAGTGAAGCACGGATTTACAAAGTTGAGATTTACACTCCAAGAGCCACTGATGATTGTTGAATACATTTTAATAAGTCCTGCGTAAACCACACTTTTTTCCGAAGTTGACAGTTTATGTAAAACAATAGGATTTTCACGAGAAATATCAATCATAACATATCCTTTTCCATCTGTCGATGTTTTTCGGTCCGACTCGAATACATACAACTACATGCAACTGTTGAGTAAAATATGATCGTTGTAAAGGAAAGTTTAGCTTAAAGACTGACAGATGGAGCTCTTTAGGCGGGAACTGTCTTATCGATTATGTCATTTTGAATATCAATATTGTATTCGATTGTATCAATCTAAAAAAACTGTCTAATATATAGAAAAAAATGTTAGATTGCAGCTCTGAACGTGAATTCTCTTTGTACTTAAAACTTTCTTAAATTTTCATTTGAATTTATAAAATAAAAAGGCATTTATGTCTTCCTTATTATGATGTCGTTGAGTCAGTACAACAGTTTTCTCCTGTGAAAGGTTAGAGATCTACATTATCATATATTTTGTGCCGACAGCGCCGCTTGTGGACAATGTAGAAATTACGACATCACGTGACCGATGTGACCTAATGAAAATGATGAAAACCGTGAAAACTAGGTGAAAATGACGGAAAATTCGTAGTAGACGGCGATTTCTAATTGGAAATTTTCTTTGAAAGGGCGCTTTTCGCATTAAAAGTAACTGCGACGTAGAGAAAATAGAGAAAGTCCCGGATATCTGAGTCTGATCTTCTAACTTCTAAAGTTGGGTCATCTTTTGTACACTGTTGTACATACACGGTGTGACCGGCGTGACGTTTCTTTTACTACTTCGGGATTATAACTGTTAAAACCAGTTAAAATATTTGTGCTGATTGTATTTATATGCTAAAGAAATGCAAAGGAAGTACTGAAAGCTACTTTGCAAAATAATATGAATGTCTCCAGCCTTTTCAGATAAAAGAGATGAACTTATAAAGAAGTACCTAATTTTTGAGGTTATCTCTATCAGGTGATGTGGCAACATGGGCAACACTGTCTCAGTGGCCTCACACCTGTGCAAATTGTCGTGTGTGTAAGTGTAACCTGTTTCACTATGTACAAGATGCATTAGGTTTGCTTCATCTTGTGGATGTGGTTCGTCAAGTTTGACAATTATCGTCTACTACCTTCTTTGCCGAGGACGTTTCTTCTTGAAAAAAGTGCCGAGGGTCGTGGCGTGGACATTGTATGCGGACATTTCTATTTCGTTGACCGTCATGTGGCAAAATATGAAATCGCGGAGTGCTTTGACGGGAGATCTTCATTGACATGAAGGTTGTGAAGAATCCTCTGGTCTACGGGCCACTACTTTTTGGCAGATTCTCTGGTGGTACTTTATTCAAAAACTCACGAAAGTACGCGAGTCGTGGCAAATCGAATAATCGTTTTTCGCACTACACGAAATAACGGAAAAATCTGTGAAAATCTGCTCGTTTTTTCGACCCATGTTCGAGCATCGCTCTGCGGCATCAAAGCCAACCACGAGATTTCAGGCGGAAGGTTGGGATTTTTCAAGGTTTCTAGGACTCTTCGGAGTCGAGTTTTCGAGCAACCCGGAAGAGAAAACAAGTTTTTGCGATGGCTTCAACATCAACAGGACTGACGTCGGCGCAGGTTTTGATGAATAAAGGAAAACCTGGGGCTGCAGCTTACGTTCATGCAGAATGTGCAGAACGCAGCAACCGGACGATAGAATCCGGCTGCCCAAGTAACCTTGGTGGTATTCTGGATATCTTATTAAATCCTAATACAGCCATCGACGACTGGGAGACGATTGACTGGTGCAAGTGGCTCATGGCTGGTGGCAGAACACCGGATGAGTTTGTCAACATAGGTTTGTAGTTTGACAATTCAACCATTCGCTTTTGCACGTGTATATAGTTTCCATTCGCTTGGAGCTTTCGTATTGGAACAATGTCAAGTGTAGTTGGGAAATTGTTTTTTTTTTAGAAATAGATTTCATTTCAGTATTATATTCAAAAGATCACGAGAGATTGAACTAAAAAATTGCAAGGAATAATAAAGGCGTGGACTCCAGACTATACAGAAGAAAATTAGAAAATAGGGAAAGTTTTAAAAGTAATAGATCAATAATGGACAGTAATCCCATGAAAGAATTTAAAAACTGTATCAAGAGAACTATTTTTGTGAAGAGTTTAGAACTACTCCCGCTCTACCCACATTATCAAAAAATAAAATTCTTATTGATAGAAATTCAAAATTGTTGGCTTCCAAATTGCGATGAATATTACAGAAATGTAAAGCTAATGTTGATAGTAGTTAAAATTTTAAAACAAGGTTTCGGAGTCATTAAATATATTGCACCACAGCTAACTTTGGAAAATCGGATTGAAAGAAGTTCGACCTTTAAAATACATATACAAATTTCAAGAAATTCAAATTTAAAAGCACATTAAAGCCATCCGGTTTTAAATGATTTAAAGTCCTAAAGAATTAATCGTAGTTTATTATTGATTTTATGTCACCAACAACGTAAAATGTTCTATTTCTATTAATCTATTTTTACTGCTAGACCTAAGAAATTTAATATGATCAATTTAGTTTTTTTGTGATGAATTTATCGGATTAAGTAAAAAAAAAAGACATTCCTGTCTGTTCAAATGATTTTAGACCTGTCCATTTGTTGTCATTAGACATCGAGATGGTTACATGTGAACAGGTTACTGACCGAGTAGATTTCAAAATCAGACATGCGGTCCAACAACCTGAAATGGAATAATGGATCAGCCTCTATCTTATCTCAAAAACGTTGGGACTACCCTAAAGCTAGTTTGTGATACAATTTTTAGAAGTGGTGCAACTTTTTTTACTTTTGTAAAAGTTTTATCATAAAATCTTTAAAAAAAATCTTTTCTAAATTTTGCAACAAGAATTGTTTCTACGCACATTTGAAAAATCCAACAACTTCAAGGTTACTGACCGGACATAAGGTTATTGAAAGTAAAAGGGTATTGACCGCACGTAGATCCAAATTATTCAGGGAGACGATTCATCCTCAAATTATGACACGTCATTATTGTCACGTTTAGAAACGGCTAAAAATTTCTTTGTTGAATTAAAAATAAATTTTTTCATAATTTAAAAATTAGTCTCTAAATCTGAATAATTAATTATTCACTGATTTTTGCTCTTTATGAATTTATGAATTTAATTAAAAAGAAAATTCATTTTACATGTAATTAGTCTTTCTTAGAGATTTTATCATAATAATACATATTCCAAGTATGTATATATCTGGTATTTCGACCGTAGTCATTATGATGCACTAAGGCATAAGTCTAGGAAAACACGCGTCAGATTCTCCTATAATAATGAAGGGCCATTGAAAGTAAAAGGGTACTGACCGAATCTATTAAGAAATCGCATAGACATAGGTGGTTGAACCTAAAACTTTAAAATCGCTCGACTACAGCACATTTATTCTTCGGAAAATGGAAAAAGCGATTTATTTTTTTCTTTAGTGTTTGCTAAAGCAATAAACAATAATAAACGAATTTTGTAATCTGTTATCTTTGAGTTTATCATAAAATCTTGTTAAGATTGATAGATTGGCAACAACTTTAAAACAATTTTTATGTCGATAGACTAATAATTTTTTAAATTTGAATAACCTTACAAAATTGCAAGGTTATTGACGTGAGCAAGGTGTTATTGAAAGACAAGGTTACTAACCGAAGTGAGACAGGTAATTCAACTTAAAATCCTGCTAAGATCATTGGAAAATAAAATGTGCTTTGTGAGGATAAATTTTTCATAGTATTAATAACAATAGATCATTTTAAAGTAGGTAATGATTACTTTTCTAAAGGTAATAGCGTTTATTGCGAAAAATAAGCAAATAAAAATAAAATAAGAAAATTTACTTATAGAGAAGTGTAACCTTCATGTACCAGAAGGTTTAAAAGTTGAAATGAACGAAATATCTTCTCCGCCTATAAAAATAACAATAAACATTACAAGTTTCTTTCATACGGAATTATTTTCAATGCAAATGAATCAATTTTTAAAATCTTTTTCTTGTTTAAAATACAATCAATAAAAAAGTTCATTCATTTGAACGTTCAGAACTTTTTAGTAATTAGCCTTCATGGAACTTTCAAACTGTCTAATGTTTCTAAATTATCCTTAGAATTTTATCTTTATTTTGTTTCTAGAAAATCTAATTAAGTACTGTAATTTTATAGTATACCTTTTAATTGATTTATTCGATTTAACGTTTCAGTGAGGGTTTATGACAATGCTACCAATTGTGGATTAGTTTGGACACCAAATTTTGTTGCCTACCGTTGTCGAACATGTGGTATTTCTCCCTGTATGTCCCTCTGCAAAGAATGTTTTAAGAAGGGAAATCATACACAACATGACTTCAACATGTTCATAAGTCAAGCAGGAGGTGCTTGTGATTGTGGAGATACGTCTGTGATGAAAGAAACTGGGTAAGAACCAACCTTCTAAGATTAAATTATGATATCATTTTTGTTGTCTACTCTATACATTAAAATATGTTTCCTTTTTTAATAGATTTTGTGACAAACATGGTCCAAAAGCAGCTGTCAATAAAGTTGTAGCACCTTCTGACTTAATGTGCGTCGCTGAAGCCATGATGCCAAGGATTATTCTTCGTCTTATCCAACATCTTCGCGAAAATTGGTAATTTAAAGTTGGATTTATTTTCAATGCAAGAAGTCTTGCTAAAAATTCAGTTTGGCAATCGAAATTTTAGAAATTTCTCTAGATTAGACTGATACTAAACTTTTTATTTATTTTTTTCTTACAGCAAGGTTGGAGTGTCTGATTATCGAGTCGCTATTCAAGATGCAGATGCATATTTAAAAATGCTGCTGGATTTCAATAATATGGGAGCAGTAATGCGACATGTGATGACTGCAGCACTCACAAATCCCCAAAAATATCGATGTTTCATGGATCCTACGGTCTCGACTGGCCAATCGGATTATGACAATTATTGCCAGGATAGCAATAAAATTTATCAAGATGCTATTAAATCTTTGCCCAACCCCGAGCCACCAGATGAGTACAAAGGTAATAAAAGTAGAAATTCTTTATCAAAAGATTAATAATTTATTATTCACATTCTTTAATATATTATATCATTTCAGAATGTGCCTCACTACGTGAACACCTGGAACACAATACTTTTTTGGAAGAATTGGTATTTTGGACAGTTGCTTATGAGTTTCCTCAGAAACTTGTGTGTTTTTTGTTGAATATGCTTCCGGATCCTGATTATAAGGAAGATTTAACAAGAGCTTTCGTACTTCATTATAGTAGGATTTCTATGATGCTAGAACGATCGACTGATCCCGAGACGTTAAGTAATCGAGTTGTCCACGTTAGTGTGCAGGTGAATAAGTAGATCTTTATTATTATTAGAGTTCTGAGAGTTCGAAAATTTTAAGATGATAAATAAAGTTGTTGATCTTTAACTTTGAATTAACATTTTTCAGCTGTTCAGCAACGAAGGTTTAGCACTTCGGATGGTTGATCAAATGAAACTATTACATGTGATGGTTATCAGCTTGAAGTATATGATGAGCAAAATACTTATTCAAAACACACTCCATGGTACGTAAAATATATTGATTTTTAAGTCTTATTTTTGAATTCAGTTTTGAAACCTTATTTCATGTCTGCCATTAAAGTATGGGAAATTTTTTTAGTTTTATTTTAATACAAATACATTTCAGATCCAGACAAGAATTTTCACTACGTCGTAGATTGCGGTCGACAAGTAATGAAGGAACACTGCTATTGGCCCTTGGTATCTGATCTAAATAATGTATTATCACATAAACCTGTGGCAGAACGCTTTATGAGTGACCATACTCTGTTGGAAATGTGGTTCGATTTTCTCTCCATGTTTCAAGGTGAAGCTTTCAATTTTTTTAATTAAATTTATACGTCTTTAGTTATCAAATAATTCATTATGTTCGATATAATTAATCTGCCCTTATTTTATAGGCATGAACGTAAATCAAAGAGAATTGGGCCAACATGTAGAATTCGAACCTAACACTTACTATGCTGCCTTCAGTGCTGAGTTGGAAGCAAGTGCTTATCCAATGTGGGCATTGGTGTCTCATTTACAAGGACCTGAGAGTGCTGTTCTCAGTCGTAGAATCCTCACATTCTGCCTCTCCGCTTTACAAGATTGGTTAGATGCTGTGAATTATACTGATACGAATGTGGTGAGTTTAATTTTTTTGTTAAAACGTTAAAAACATTGCGATACTACAAGAAATAATATTCTGTTTGAAATTTATGGTATTTCAATATTAAAAACTTCGAACTCGTTTTCATATATTTGTTTTCTAATTATTTCAGAGTGATAGACTGCAAGTTTCTTTTCCCCTGCCACTTCACAGATACTTTGCAGTATTCTTGTGTCGAGCTGTGAGACAGCAAGGAGCGACACTTCATGAGCTGTTACCGTCAAACGAAATGCTCCATCTTCTTATGATGCATCCGCTGCGTGTACAGGTTAGTGAAGTTTTACTTTCTTTGCAAAAATTAGAGATTTGTAACACTTCTTGAAATTCTTGAAACTTTAAGTTCTAATAAGTTTTTTTTTGAAAGGAAATTTAAAGACTCTGAGAGAACTTATTAACTATGAGAAATTGTTGATAAAATTTATTTGGTAATATTGATATTTTTCTAATAATGTCGTTAGTTTTCCTCCAGAGTTTAACTTCCTGAATTATTCGTGAACATTGAACTTAACTAAATCTTTTCATCGCGTAATAATAACAGTTCAACTTTTCTTATATAAAGAATTATATGACACTTCTATGAATGATTTCATATGATTTAAAAATTAAATAGAAACTACTTCTTATCTCATGCACTCGCTTAACTTCCTTCAGAAATAATTTAAAAATATTATTTGCACGAAAATTTCACTTCTCTAATTTTTGTAGACCGCTTATTTAACTTTATAAGCGCATCTAGTTGACCTTCGAATAATATAAAACACGCTTCATATTTATAAGTATTTTAATGAAAGTTTTTCGTTATCACATCCATTACAAACGGTAACATATACATCGTAAGTTTAGTACTACATATAAACATTGCTGATTAAGATAAAATCACAGAATTTCTCTCGAGTCGAAGTAGCCAGTAGATTCGACAATACTGAACTCTATGATATTTTTGGTTTCAATTACAGCAAATTACATCCTATCATTGTCTGTAGGTCGTACGAAAAAAAGTATTTCAGATCTTTCGATTTTAATAATTACTCGACTATTTCATCGGTATTTAAGAAAATCAGAATCTAACTAAACGCAATCACTATTTTAAAAAATCATACTATCGAATACCAAAAATTACACTTCAAAAGAAATTTTTAATCCTAAGAAAATTTATTTTCGATGCTAGCTCTATTCATAAAAGTTTTTACTTGAAATTATTTAGCATTTTTATGATATTGTGTCGTTAAATGGGTCAAATGTTGATATTAAATGAAAATACATTTATTTTCAACTCATCTCGTATTATTGATTATAGATTATAGAATCGAATATAGTGCCTTAGATTATAATACTTTTATATCTTCGAAGCACACGTTAGAGAAGAGGAAGTCGCGAGATTATAAAACGAATTTACCAATGTAACGATTACATATGGTATTTTCAAAAAAGTACATTTTTCTCTGCGTGCTGCAGTTAACCGATTATAGCACCTGAAAAAATCACTGTTTTGTATTTTTGTTCGCGTGATAAAGATATGTTACGAATTACGCGGCAGTAATCTCGTTACTTAATCCGATCACGGGTGTCGGTGGTGACAAATCCACTTGCAAATGTCGCGAAAAATTATAAGTTATCAATTTTAGAGCGACGAACCCTCCCGATCCCTTTTGACCTTTGTGGAAAATTCCTGCTCCAGCAATTGGAACAGGAGGTTTTGGTTCTATCGGTTGAATATCCAGGAATGGAATTGTCGTTTGTCCAGCGTCTTTTTCAAGATCAGTAGGTGCAAAGTGGAGATATTGATTCGACCTCGAATCTGGAACTGCTCTAGATTGCAAACGAGTTGGAATGTCTGGCTTCTCCAACGTTAGTTCAGTCCTGAAAAATTAATTATCATTTTAGTTGTAAATGATAGGATTTTCAAATTTTTTTCTCTTGGACTTTGAAAAAAAGGAATAGCATATTCTTACCTCTTTCCGACGACTGTGATATGTTCGTTGAATCCTTCGTTTGCATCAGTGTTGTCATTTGCGTACCAACGGCTCTTTTCTTTCATCAGAATTCCACTTGTGAAGTTGAAAGGCGTCGCGTGAATTTCGAGATTTAAATGAGCACCGAGCAATTTGAATCTGAGACCTAAAAGAAACATTAGATTAGGTTCTGAAAGTCTTCGTTGCTTTGAAAGTTTGAGGCATTGCTGATTGTCCTTACCAGTTAATAAATGATCAAGAGGAGGAACTAAATCATCCAAGTCCATTGCTCTTTTTTCCCAGGTGATAGTATGGTAGTCAATTCCATTTTTAACATTACGATCTAGAATTGTGTAGTCGTCGATATCTTTCCAAGAAATACTTTCTGGATCAATGGTTCCTTGAGGAAGAAGTGTTCCCTCCTTAATTTGGATGTGGATGATCTTATTTACTTTCTTTAGTCTTACTCCAGTTACAACTCTATGAAGTTAATAATTTTTTAAATCAGGTATCTGGCTTTAAGGAAAAAGTTGACTTATAGATTATTTGAAAAAGGACACCCACTTGTTGTTTTCGATATCAGAAAGGACATCTCTCAGGTTGAAGTAACGATCAGAGTTGGAGTTATTATCGTCACAATAACAGAAACAATAACTGCAGTGCCAGAAAAGCCAACGCCACCAACTGTCGACCTTTTTTGTACCTGCAGGACAGCTGTTCTTGCGACCAAACATCTGCCCATTTTCGTATTCGATGTATTCGTATCTTCGAGAACTATTTTTTGCCTATTCGAAAGAAATGTATTTTTAATAGATTAATCTTGATTTTGATTTGAATTTTAAAATTGATTGACGATTTTGAAGAACGATTCTTACCGATGGACAGATCCACATGTCGGAGTCAATATACTGGCAGTGTAAAATTTTTCCGTTACACCTTTTTTGCTGGGAGCAAAACTGATTTTGGTAACAACCTTGCTGTTTTGCAACACTGTAATAACCACAGTTTTCTCTACAAGTTGTTATATCGTTAAGATCTACTTCGTTCACGATGTAACCTTGGAATAGTTGCTTTAGTTCCGTGTAGGTGTCCTCTGTAAAAAAATGACGATTAGAATAATTTTCAAGAATAATTTGGTATTGGAAAACAATTAGTAGAATACAGGATTTGTTCTCACCAGATTTATGAACTGCTGGATCACATTTCCAAATATCTCTGGGTGCAAAAGCCATTGCTGTTTTTACTGCCCGGAGGGTTTCTGAAGTTCTGACACCGTATTCTCGTTTTAGCTGTTCCATTTCTTCAGTGAAAGAACCTGAAATAATATTCGAGAATAATAAATAAGATATTTTCAACGTGTACGTATTATCTTCATTTACTGTCTTTGTTTTAATACAAAACATACCGTTTTCATAAAGTTTGAGCAGAGTTAAGGAAAACTGCATCATCGTGTAGCCTTTAATTTCAGTGAGGGCAATCGTGTTATAGAGATTGTATAACAGTTGTTGTGGGGACTGGTGTAAGTTACATATTTGTGAGGAAGCTTCCTGTAAATTGAAAATTAATTAATTGTAATTAATTGTAAATTATTGCTCTAATTAGTTTAAGAAGTTGATTTTCTAAGATTTCTACCAAATTTTAATCTTTGGATTATGTATTTTCAAAATTGAATGCTTCCAAACTTAAATTTATTTCGAATTTTACCAATTTTGAATGTTTAGATTATAATTCCCTTTTCTTCATTTTGCAGTTACCTGATAAGCAGAAACAAAAAGATTTTGATTGACGATGTAGTCGGCAATATGTTCAAGAGCCAGTGGAATCGAAAAATTGGGATCGCTAATGACAGTTTTTGCAAAATTGACCCATTCTTCGGTCCGGAAAATGCCATTTTTATCAGAAATCTCTAGTTGCATTTCTCTGAACCGCATGTACAGACCATTTATCCTTCTCATTTCAATTTGCGTTCTTGCCCAAAGCCATACAGAGTTGAGAACATCCAAATATTGGTCTGGAGGAGATGGGAAAGTTTTATCTGCTTTATCGCCGAATACTTTGAAAACCTTTACCAGGTTATAGACCGAGCCATTATTTCGGAGATAATCTTCGTTCAGGTCGTCCCCTTGTTTCAACAAACCTTGTCGTAAACTGTCTATCACTGAGTATTCCTTTTTCACAAGAGCATTTGTCCCCAGAAATAGGAGACAAACACCAAATATCACCTTCAGTCTCATTTTTCACTTCTCAATTTTCGTTTCACTTTTGGGAATCTGGGTTTTCAAGCCTAAGAATGGAGATAACCGTTATTTGTTTTTTTTTTTTGTTAAATTTACTTGAATTGCATCTTGCTTTTGTTTCAGAGAAATGTTTTTTATCACAAGTTATTCCAAGGTGCAGATAAATTTCAACTCGAACTCGGGAGTAAAATGTTTAAGAAGGTGAATAAGAGAAAAAAGATGAGAGAGAATTTTAACTTGAAATTATAATGGAGACGTGAAACGTGTTATGAATTTTCAAGACGGGGGACAAAGTATATGAAAACGTCTCTTGGGTGCTCAACTTGGCCTACCATTTTTGGTCTTTAGGAGAAAACTTGTTGGAGTAAAAAAATTAGAGGATTTCACGTTTTGTTTACAAACAGAATCTTGACCTTTAACATAGTTTATCAGCGTTTACTAAAACTTCTAGGGAAACCTTAGTTCTGTGATTGGAACATCCTTGAACTCATGAAACGATTTCGTAAATACAAGTGATATTACATACGTCATGGGAACTAAAGAATGCGAGCTTGATAAACACAATTTGCTGAATTAAAAGTTTATTGGAGCACCGAATACTTCCCATCAGTTCTGAGTGTCGTAAAAAGCTAGAGACATTATTCTCAGAATCTTGATTAGTGGTTTTTTAATGTTCACATACTACGAATTACGTACTTCCTCTGTGGCCTATATTGAACCCTAATCAATTATCCCCCAGTTTTCGTCATTTTAATTCACCTCGTCATTTAATTGCTTTGTGTTTTAATTTATTTATATTTTTTGGTATAAAAAACCACATGATATGATTAGAAGGAAATGGCCTGACTCATTCGAATTGCAAATTGTGTTTTTCAGCTTTCAAAGGTCAATTTAGAATTCAAAAACGCCTTTGTTTGATAAATAAATTTTCACTTGGAAAAAGAGGTCACTTTCGGTCAATTTAACAAGGTTTTCTCCACTCTTCACTTTAATCAATTTATTATTTTTGAATCAATTCCTAGAACAAAGTATTTCTAATTGAGCTGGGAGTGAGTGTAATACAAACTCTCGAGTTTGATAAATACACAATGTAAAGTATTCGTAAATATTGCTATTTTACATTGACACTATGAAGATTATTATGGCCACAGCGCAAAAGCAATAGATGTCTTGCAAATTGCTTGCGTCGCTGAAATAAAAGAAGTTCTTAGAGCCACTGGTGTTCGCTGGATATTGAGTTTTTTTCGTGAAACAACCAAGTTGCTTTGCAAATTTCAAGTGACAGGTGTTTACAAATCACTGTGGAGCCTGGTACACGCACCCCAGTTCACTTATACTCGACTCGATCCCGTTCGACCAGAATTTCTCTGCTTGTATTCAATGCACTGACTTGCCACAACTCAGAAACGAAGGCCTTGCTCGCTTGTGCTAGCTTGGACCCAACTGAACTGAAGGGAATTCCATTCATCTGGCCATTTCACTCGCTCCGTTCCCTCTCTTTGCTCCTTCCTCGACTAACGTCATCGGGCGCATGCCTCTTTATGTATTCATTTGGATTGCCTAGATAAAATGCTGCACTCAAAAAATTTTGCAATCTAGAGTTGAAATCAGCTCCGAAGATAAAGGATTCAAAATCGTTTCGAAGACAAACCTCGCTCTAAAATATATTTTAGGAGTCGCTCGTTTAATGAATTAGAATTTGAAAACAGTTTTTTTATACAAGACCAAATGGAAGCATTCAAATTGAAAAGAAACAAAGTACTTACAATTGGTAGTAATCCGGGGTGGTCACTAGACCGAAAAGCCAGGGAATGAGTAAATGACGGCGAGAATGACAGAGAATTTATTTTCTGATCATAATTTTTTCTAATTCTTTGTAGAACAAATTATTCAATTTCTTCTAATTTAATATCAATATTTAAATAATTGCATTGCTTAATTAGCCTATTATAAGAATATTAAGCAAATGATGAAATAAAGTTTCACATTTAAACACATTTAATAATATGTGCTTCTAAGATTGATTGCGCGAAGAGTCAAGACTTTCGTTTTTAAGAAACTTTCAATTTCCTGATTAAATTTTATGTAAAACGATAATATTCTATTTTTAACTCTGGATAATTTTTTATAGGAATTACGTATTTTTTTCAAGTTTTGAACATATATTTTTGTGTTTTATAATCTTATACCTTTGTTAGCTTTATTTTATAACTATGTATTTGCTTTCCTCAGGCTATCATTTATTTCAGCCTTCTAATTTAAAAAAATCTTATTCTCTGTGTAATAAATATTTTAAAGAAATTCTAACAGCAACTTTTTCCACAATTGCATCTCTAGACATTCCTCTAGATAAAAAACAATAACTTTGTAATTGAGATTTCGTGTAAGTTGACACCGGAAAGTAGTTATTTGTGTGAGTATAGACTCATTATTATGCTACCACGCGTACATGAAATAACGTTATAAGTATTAGTACATGATAACATTTACGGAGGGTTCAGTTACTCACTTTGCTGACATGATAATAATATGTGAGATGTATTTGGTCTGAAACTTGTTGAAAACCAAAGTTAAAATCCTGTTTGAATTTTCAGTGCTGAATCTTAAAAACCTGTTTCTATTGATCCTGATTCTTAATTTCAATGCTTTAAAATTCAAAGACTTTTATTTGACCAAAATTTGAATGAATTATCTTTCCAAAGTTTTAAAAATGAAATATTGAAATCTTCAATGCAAATTTACAAACGAGTTTAGAAAAATTGTATATATTGAAGAACAATGTGAATGTAAACTAATATTGAGATTTTGAATTAACAGATTCAAAGAGGTCAATGCCTTCCTCCAGCTCAGAAGTTAGAAGCAACGTCGCATGTAGAGGATTTTTTTTGTTTACCTTCATTCTGTTAGCCAGCATCTGTAGAATACTCTGCTCGAAGATATCAAACTCTTGAGGCACAACTTGTCTGTAGATGGATTCCAATACGTCCCTCAAGTCACCCAGTCTATGAGAAACAGCCGTTTTCGCAAAATCCTTCATCGTGTAGCTCTCATATTTATTAGGAGACCTGGCATAATGTATAAAGTTTTGATACAAGTTCTCAACTTGACCGATAGACCTGTACAAATCATGTATTGCTTTTTCAAGTCTTTGTCGTTCTGGAATTTCATTCAGAATTCTCGAAACCATCGCTTCAGTCCGTGCTTCCATTCTATCTTCAATAAAATCTAACTTTTTAGATACCAAATTGATGCGATCCATGAGCCGTTTCTCCATTCTTTTCACGAAGGGAAAATCATATTCCCCATTTTCGTTGGGTTGTTTTGGTCGGATCCATTCCCACGATTCTAAAGCATCTGTTACTGTTTCTTTAGTGAATTTGAGAATTTCGGTCACATCTCCAAAGCTGATATCAAATTGAAGGCTTGGTTGCACAACAAAAATGAGGAAACAGAACAATAGACTGGTCGCTTGAAACCGAATCATGATGAACGACTAACTGATGTTCTTTCTTTACTTGGTAGAAGATCAGAACTGATTCTAAAGCATGGTTTTGATGTTAGAAGATAAACAGCACTTTTCCCGAGAAAGAAGGAAGGTTGAGAAACTTTTAAACTTTTTTTTATCACAGGGAAAAGACTGACTCGATAAGGATAGATGCTTTATTCCATCGGGGACAAGATCCGTAACAACCGCTCACTGCAAACTCACAAACTGTCTGTCGACTGAGATCAGTTGAATGGTGAAAACAGGGTCGGCTCGAGTTGTTGTCAGGGCCCCAATGATTTCAATTTTGATACAAATGGGCCTCTTCTGTACCTGCTGGGTCTTGGGTTCCAAGACTTCCAACCCAAAAAAAAAAAGGAGAGGGATCTTTAACCTTGATACTTTTGCCATGAGCATAACGTACCGTTATATTTATCTAGAGGAAGTCATCTTCATTCTTCAGGGTTTCAATCAGGTTTTAATTTGAAGGCAATTCACATTTTTTGCACATGCGATGTATCTAACTCTCAGGAATTATTGTTTAAACAATTAGGAGTTGAGTTTTCAGCTGCTCTCACTTTCTGCTAAATCCTGAGCAGAAAATATTTTGAAATACATCCAGTTTGAATTTCTTGTTTCTCAAAAAAATTCATTTTAGTAGTTATTCAAAATACGAATATAGAAATACTTTGTAAATCAATTTACAATTTTACAGCATTCATTGCTTATTGTGCCGTCCCTGAAGGAATAAATGCGAGATACACGATTCGTATAAATGATAGGATTGGATATCCAAGTCACTTGGAGTGCAGACCCTTTTCTGACTTCAACCAATCTCGAGCTCTCAAATTTAATGAGTCTTTTCATGGGGATTCACTGACGTCTAATACGATATGTGATAATTAACGATTTATCTTAAGTCTTCGTGTGGGTGGTTAATAAGTAGCGAGTCCATTGGCCTGAAATTTAAGTTAAAAGTTAATGTGTCTAAAAAGAAAAATACAATTTCTCTCCAATTTTTAGAATAACTCAATTAAATTAAATTAAATTAAAATTATTTAATTAAGGTCGTTGGATCCAAGTTCTAATCTAAAAA
This sequence comes from Synergus japonicus, assembly GCA_900474275.1. Classification (NCBI taxonomy): domain Eukaryota; kingdom Metazoa; phylum Arthropoda; class Insecta; order Hymenoptera; family Cynipidae; genus Synergus; species Synergus japonicus. Next base: position 75,360 of record UCOH01012496.1, on the reverse strand, counting down.
TTCGATTTCCTCATTTTATTCAACAAATATTAAATTAAAATTTTTTTCCTTTTTTAGGATTAATCAATTGTTAACTAGAATTATGCATACAGAGCGAGAAAATATTTATTTAAAATATTTTTTAAGTAAAATAAAAATATTCAATTTTGAAGTTGAATTATAAATTTTTGGTTTTATGCAACAAGTATTGAAATTGAATATTTTTTCGCTCTGTACACAGTCTTATATTTAAAAAAAGATTAGTACTACAGAGCGAAAAAATATTTATCTATAATTTTCGTTGAGTAAAATGGAAAATGAATCATATTTATTCCAAAAGATTTTATTTACTTTTTAATTAAAGATACTGTTTTTCATACATCTGTGTGTAAAGAGAAGGTAGCATGACTCACCTTTGTTAAAAACGGATATGATTCTATATTCCGGCAATTACGTTAAATCAATAGGTTTAAACAGAGACGAGATTGATAATAATTTATAAAAATTGTATTCAGGAGCTCGTTTTATCCATATTACAGATACAAATTTTGCATAGGCTTTTCTTATGTAACAGAATTGATAATTTTTTAGGACGTGAATGATGTTTTTTTGTTTACTTTTTTCACACGTCTGTCGATTAAGTGGAGAACAAATAAGCTCGTGATATCACAATTTCAAAGTCTTTGGAAAGAGATAATAATTTAAAAATTTGCTAAATCTATTAATATATAATATAAGAATTTAAAAAATACATAATAAATTTCGCTTACAGGAAGCGGAAGTATAAATATCAGATGTTTGTATGTTTTATCAGTTTGTTCAGTTTATTGTTTTTTAAGTTTATTGCTCCTATTGCAAGGCTTGTTACAACAATGAAACAATCAACGTCAGAATTTTGTAGAATATTTCTTTAAGAATATTTGTATTATATGTATTTAATTTTACGATTAATTAATCTGTTTTAGGTTGCTTTTTACGAAATTCTAAATGGTTTGTGGGTGCGTAACGGACTTCAAATTAAAGGCCAAGCAATGACCTATGTTCAATCAAATTTCTGCAATTCCATGGTAGATGCAGATATTTATCTCCTGCAAATTTGTGCAATGAAGCTACAACCTGACATTTTTCTGAAAACAGTTATTGAAAAGTAAGGAAAATTTATATTTACATTTATTAGAATATCGAGAAAGTCAGGGAATCTTAAAATCTGAAGCAGCAACCTTCGTATTTTCGATTTCTGCCACTATAAGCTCTAATATTTATTTAATTTGATTGTCTTTATTTGGTAGGTTCCACGTACGAGAATGGATGAGTCTCAGCCTTTATCACGCACCTCAGAATGAATATCTTGAAGGAGAACACGATACTCCGATGCTAGAGAGCTGCTTGACCTTTTTGGCTACTTTACTTAATATTCGCACGAATTTAGGTATAAATTTAAATTTTAAACTTAATATTTTTTTTTTGAGATTTCTAGAAAATTTGCTGTTATAGTATGAATTTAATTTCCGCATTTAAGTTTACAAGAAATTTTTCCTTTACAGGACTCTCTGATGCTGAAATGGCGGGTCTTGAAATGGTGACTTTATTATGTATGGGAGACAAAACACACAGTCAGCTAATGGAATTGATGCCAGAACGATGTGGTACTACTCAAAACAGAGATTTTGAAGCAATTCTGCGAGACGTGAGTTTAATTAAAAACAATGATTTATACGTTATATCATTTAAATAATAATAATTTAAAACGCGGAAAATTTGTTTCGAAAATTTAATGATTAATTTCTCGATCAACAGGTGGCAGATTTCAGAGCACAGAACACTGAAGCAAGTGGAAATATGCAGCAGAGAATGTATGGTCCTAAGCCTCGTGTTTGGGAAGAATTGTTCGATCCTTTGCATGTTTCACTGAGAACAGTACATCGCAAGGACTACCAAGTAGCCATGGATCGTTTCATTAAATAGTAAGTGTACCTTTACTTAAAATAAATGTAAATTTTTCTACAAATTAATTTCTTACTTTAAAATATTTTTCAGTGTGAAACAATCTGGAAGTATAAAGAACTCTGCAACACCCTGGCCACCGTTCCGTCATCCCGTCCCAGTTTCTTCAGATTACGAGGATCCGAGACTAGTTCTGCGATCGAAAGTCTTCCATGCGATGATTTATATTATTTTGTATAAATCACTCAATTCACTCAATGTTTCAGAGAATGTAATGGCACTAGCTATTTATCTTTTAGAGATGGCAGTGATGAGTGCAGAAGTTCCAGATAAGGCTGTAAGTTGCTTCAATGTTGGCAATAACTCAACTTTCTTGTTCTACATTATTTGCAGAGATTTTAAATAAATTAAAAAATAATCTTAAATTTTACAGAGTAATCCACTGTGTCAGTACACAAGTGGAGATTCTTCTCGTGTGATAAAAGACATGGACTTGTCCAGTTGGTTTGCAAGTGACGATTTGTCCGAAAATCTTAGGACGGTTGTGCCTCGCGTTATTTTGATGCAAGAAGTGGAACACAATATTATGAGTAGTGAGTTCTGTACGTAATTTTTTTAATATTAGGTATATGTATATATTAACTTTTCAGTCAAGTTCTTAATTAAATAAAAGTAAAATAGATGTAAATAAAAGTAAAATAGATAAAATAAAAGTAATTTATTTTATCTAGTAGTCATACTAGCGAATCATGTATCTAATTTGTAGGCGACTTTGACTGGGAGGTTCAAGGAGAAATGACTGAAGTAGCTTCTACTCTAATGTTAGATGATAGTGCTGAGGAAAGTGCTTTAGCCCTCGCTTTTGGTACTGTGGATGCACATAGTGACACTATGGACGAATCTGCTTCTCTCCCAGCTTTACCTTCCACAAATGGTGAGTAATCCTTGTGTGAGTTTAACTTCCAAAAGTAATTTCTTTAAAATTTGTTAATTTGTTTTTAAATTTGATATCTTTCTCCTTTAAGAGATTTCCTCACACCTTAAAAGATAACCATATTACAGTCCGCATGAAGGTTAAGCGTTTTAAATTTGAATTAATATTCCCAATCTTTTACTCTTCGAAAACTGACTGGAATGGTTTTTTCAGTTAGAATTTGCGTTACTGTTTTTTAGTTGAATATGGTATGGCTATTGTACCTGAAGATGGAATTGTTGCCATTCCTCATGTCAACAGTGAAGATGACTTAATACCATCTCTGCAAAGAGCTTTGCCACCATCCACTGAAGAATCCATGGCCCTTGCCCTTGAATCACCTCCTTCACCGACTCGTATGTTCTTTCAGTTTATTTATTTTTCTTTATTTTTTTAGTTGTTAAAAAAATAGATACGAATTTGAATTATTTCAGAGTTGGTTGGATGAATTAGTTAAATGTAAGATAAATGATTATAACTTGAAGTAATTTGTCTTCTTTTTTTTCCAACAGATCATATAGGTAACCAACCCGCTTTGCCACCAGCACCTCAACGTCCAGCTGTTATGGCCGGAAATGAAGTAGTGGCAGTTCAAAGTATGGAGTTAGAGAGACCTTATCCACGACTCACCACATCTGAAATAGTAACGACTGAAATTGTACCATCAACATCTAATACTCAGAGACTCTTAAGACACAGAGACCCTCCAGTAAGTAAATTGACAAATTTTCGGGCAAAGAATTTCATAAAACTGTTTGCCTCATTTTTAAATCTCTTTTAAATAAATTATCCAGGTTAGTTCTTCACACCCTCAAACGATGCTGAGATTAGGCGAGAGTATAATCTCCCTTTTACTGAAACTTCACTCTCAATTATCAGGAGTGCCAGACAGTTATTATCCAGATTCACAAGTGCCGAACGAACCTGAACCCGTACCAATGAGCAGCAGCTCGTCGGAGCCACCGAAAGAATCTCGTATCGGCGATGGGCCATATTTTATTTCTCAATTACTAAGAAAGATCTCGAATTTAGATCCTATGTGTAGAGAGAGTATTAATGAAACTAGGAACAAATTGTGGCCGCGTATGCAAGAATACGAGGATGAGCAACGAGAAAGGGAACACAGAGAAAAGGAGGAAAAGAAAAGGAGAGCGAAAGAAAGGCAGCAACAGGTCATGGCTGATTTTGCTAATAAACAAAAACAATTCATGGAAAAGGCGATGGAAACAGATGATGCAGAAACTTCTGTACCTGCATGGGATTGTGATGAAAATCCAACAAAATTAATTAGCAAGAAAGAATATGACTGCGTCATTTGTAACCAAACAACTCACAGTAGCGAGGATAAGCCAATGGGACTCGTTGTCTTAGTTCAGGTGGGCTTCTTTTTCTGATCAGTGGCATTACTTCATTTATTTAAATTGTTTTTAGGATTTTAAAATGTGTTTACATTCGTTTTTAATAGGCGACTAGTGTCATGGGACATGCGAAACGGAATCCTGACAGATTAGTTCTCCGCACTTCAGATGAGGATTCTACACCATCGAGTCAATCTACACTCCCTCCAAGAGTTGAAACTCGTGGTGCTTATTTCGACATTAGAATGACAGAAATGAACCGACATTTTGATCAGGTAAATTACAGATTCTGTTACTAAGTTAACCAAATGTAATTTATTTCTTTTTTTGTTTTGCATTTCTGACCACTGAATTTATATTTTGTAGAGTTCCTGTCTGCTTTCTGTGAACCAAGGCTGGGAAGATGGAGTCCATGTTCAGACATGCGGACACCACTTGCACTTAGACTGTCTTAAATCCTATTTGCAAACATTGCGCAGTCAACAAAGACAGCCGACTTTAGCAGTTGAGAAAGGAGAATACCTCTGTCCCCTCTGTCGTCAATTGGCCAACTCTGTTTTGCCCTTATCGCCACAATTAGGGGAATGTGCCGCAGTTGTTCGTTCTCGTCACGCTTCACCTGATATAATACTCTCTGAGCTGAATCATTTCCTCAATGACATACAGCGACATCCTGTAAGTACTAGTCTCTTCAATTCGATAAAAGCTAGTATTTAATCGAACGACTCAAACAAATTCATTAATTCACTAAAGAGCTTCCTTGCTTATTACAGACATCCTCAAACTTGGCCTTGGCAATGGGAAAAGCCATGGAGGACATGACGGGCGTCACATACTTAAAGTATAACCAGAAGGGCACTCCTAGTCATGAAAGTCTGTTCCTTTTCGTAACTTCAGTTGCGAGAACAAATTTTGAGGTGGAACTCATTCAACGCGGTGGTTCGCTCTGCCTCCATCCCCCTAAGTCAGTTCCTCTTACGCCGAAACGCGATTGCATAGGTAATTTCAGTCGAAAAATTTTGTATTTAAATTACTTTTAGAAGCAGGCTACACAACGATTAGTAGATTTTACTACAGTGCAATTTAATTCTTAGATTATTCGTATATTGAAATGAATGTGTTTAAAGTTCTAAAAAATATTTTTTCAGTCGCATTATTGCACGTGTTAGCCATGCACGCGAGAGTTTTGACTAACTGGCCTGTATCACATACTTGGCAGCAATTGGCAGGTTTACCATCAGATCCTTCGTCACCTCTGGCTCTTATACCACACGAAAAGGAAGTTCCTCTATTGCTTAGAGATCCAACTGCTCTGCTTATACAGTTTATTCTCTTGCTTCCCCTGCATTTAGACCAAAGTAAGTTTGGTATTAAGAATAAGAAATTTAATCATTATAATTAATTAATTTTCGTTAATTTTTCATTTAACTAATTTTTATCTATTATTTTGATATAGCTTACTTCTCAGCTGTTGTGAAAGTAGTCTACAACCTCTTATATTACCAAGTTGTACTACAGATTAGTTGTAGCTTATCCCAAGCTGAGAGAAGCGCCATTCTTGGTAGAGCAAGAGTCTGTGACCACGATGCAAGTTCGTTGGAAACCATAATGAGTAATATTATTAGTAACTTCAACGAAACCAAGCTTTATGGAAATGATCCAGCGACATGTGAAGCACCTGTGCGTAGGAGTGTCTCTTCCACATCGACATCTTTTCATTTCGCTAGAGTCAAAATCCAGACACTTGAACAACAGGTAGGACTCGATACTGTTTCCTTAATTCCTGTAATAGATGGTGATAGTGATAATATAAATGTTATTCTCTTCAGGTTCAGAACTTGTGCCTCCCTTTCTTACGTGTTGCTGCTTTGCTACGTCATCACTTATACGAGCAACCAATGCCTATAGTTCAATCACCACAGGAAGAATTCGTGAGACTTGTTTATTTTCTTGAGCTAGTGACGGAAGGGATGGGTTGGGATTGTTTTAGCGCTGCAGTTGCTTTGAATTGGCAAAACAACGAAGCGGCCGTTGCAGTTCCACATCTCTGGTACGAGCAGTACAAAGCCTTCGTTTACCGAAGTGAAATCGCTGCCAAGAGTTTGATTGTTGATCAGCACATAACGTGGCAAATGCCGAAGCTTTTTAGTCTTCCAAGGGAATATGAAAAGATATTTACGGTTAGTTTAGTCTGCAATTTTATTGCTGGGTATTTATCACCATGCTAAATTGTGCGTTAAATGCTTATTTCTTATGTTCTATATTTTTCGTGTTTCAGTATTATCACGAACGGCAATGTCGTCAGTGTCATTCAGTGCCTCAAGAAATTAGTATTTGTTTACTCTGTGGCGAAATTGTTTGTTTGAAGCAAAACTGCTGCAAGCAAAATAACGTTTGCGAGGCTGTGGAAGTAAGTTTTACTCTTAATAATTCTTTATTTTAGTAAAATCCTTTGGCAAAAGTGTAATTTGACATCTGTTTTTTCTAGCATGCGAATAAGTGCGGAGGTGGAACTGGAATATATTTGGTAGTAGCATCGACTTATATAATTGTGATTCGAGGAAAGCGAGCTTGTTTGTGGGGATCGTTATACCTTGACGACTTCGAGGAAGAAGATAAAGATTTAAAGTAAGTACAAGAGAACAATTTTAATTGAATTTTTAATAGTGTGAGAGGGATTAATTAACTTTTATTGAAATCCAACATGATTTTTTACAAGTAAAGTTTATTTTTTTTAGGAGAGGCAAACCTTTGTACCTAAGTCAAGACCGGTACCAATTACTAGAACAGCAGTGGCTAGCACATAGATTTGATCACACGAAAAAGACTTGGGTGTGGCATCGCGACGCGCTGTGACCTTACATTATGAACACTCGCCCGTCCGAAGCACACTAAAATCTTGTTTGATTTATCCCCATAACCCATTGCCTCGCCAATAGTAACGCTTCGATCATTAACAGTTTGCTCCACTAGAATATAAATATATTTATTCTCATTTTTGTTGCAATGATTAGACGTAATGATGTTGAGGATTATAATTGAAAAATTAAAAGTATTAACACGTGATAAAAGTTGAGTCGATACACTGCATACAGTAATAATGACGCCGCATAAGTTGTTTGAACTTGACCATCGTTAGGTTTATAAATTTCTTTTGAATGTCTCACTCATGCAGAAACAGATTAATGAATTGAATTCACTGAATTTCTGCATACAAGAAGGAGCCAATTCAATTTTTTTGAATATAATTAAGCTGCACTAAGTGTCATGAATTTCATAAAATTATAAGGTACATTTACCTAGTACCAATAATTATGATTGCTTTTTGAAATCTTTTCATCTATGCGAAAGGCATATAAAAAACTAAGGACTTTATTGAAATTTTGTTATATTAAATTTATTAAATTTGTTATATTAACATTATTTTGAGAAGCTATTACATAATTTATAAGTACTTAAAACATCTCGCGTAAAGGATTATATTCTCATTATGAGTAATATGATAAATTTCCTTTTTGTACTCAGAAAGTAATTCATTGTTTATAATGATAGATTTGAAGCTGTAAAGAAATTTTGGAAAAACAATCAGAAGTTAAATTCGTCCTTTCTTGGTTACTAACTTTTGGCTACTGAAATATATTCACTCAATATTCATTTTCTGTTTTCTTCTTAAATGATGTTTAGGAAATTATTAAGGAAGTATAATTACTTATGATGAATTTATAGCAGAGATGTAAGTCGAACAAAAAAAATTTACCTTTAGTTTAGACTTAAATTTTAATGTGTTTTTTCTAATCACTGATAACAGAGAAGGGACCAAAACAGATTCAAGCTCAAATTGAACTGTTTGCTTCCAACAATCCAAAACGTTGCAAAACTTTGATAAAATCTATTAGTCAGCTAACAAGTGTTATTTGTAACAAGTGCATATTTATTATTTGGAAGAAATTAAATACGCAGGAACACTACTGGATCTAATGATTGAAACTAATTATATATTTGTTATATGTACTACATTATAGACTGACAATTTCAGTACTTCACAATAATTTGCATCGTAGCGATTTCAACTTTCCCTTTACAGCCCTATATTATGCTTACAATATCTAGATAAACACGAGACATCATTAAATAACAATTTGTATCTCTGTAAATTAAAATATTTGAATCTCCATTAATAGAGTAAAAGGTCAAGAAAAAAAATTCGCGCGGGAAAGCGGACAAAACATAAAATCGTTATTTTCCTACACGTAGTCACCACAGTTTTTAAATCATGTTATATTTTTTAGAAATAGTAAGCTTGTCGATGTATAAAAATGTAAATTTCATCCTCAAAAGTAAGCATTTGAAGTATATTAATGTCATAAGAATGTTAACTCAGATTTCTTCAAAATTCTTATTGAAGAAAGTAAAGTCTTCAAAATGTGACAAATAATAATATTGATATAACTGTATTAGATTATCGACATCTCGCTTATACTTCCTTTTTCATTTGCTGTGATTTGAAGTATAATTTACAGAAATCTTTTGATTCTCGACATATTTAAATTTTGTTGCGATTACTGTATAAGAATGAGCGACGTATTCTATTTCTTACAAACAGGATTATAGCTTCAAGAGAATGTAAATATGTATAAATGTGATGACAGCAACTGTTACCTAATTAATCTTGAGTAAATGTATTTGTACATAGATAATCCACTGTTTTTTAGGAATGTTCTTGCATAGCGTGTAATAATTAAACATTAAAGTTATGAAAAAAAGAATTTACTTTTATCTGAATTATGTCATCTTTTCAAATAATATAGTTTAATAATTTTTAGAAGCTTCACAGCTTGATTTCTATTTATCCTATTTCCCATTTTATCCGCTGCAATTTTTAAACAAAAAGAGATATAACGTTAAAGTCTGGTGGTCCACTATTGAATTTAAATTTTGTTTCAATATTTTATATAACATCTATTTTACAAATTAATAGAATATCGTTATTTAAAAAAAAGAGAATTTTGAAATCTGAAATGTTTTACATTATTTAATATTTAAAGCAATGTATATTTTATAAATGTTACCGCATTTTCGATTGAATTCATTTTTTCCAATTAAGGGTGTTGGATCAAAGTTCTAAACTTAAAATTTGATTTCTTCCTTTTACTCAAAAAATATTATAATTAGATATTTTTTCGCTCTTTAGTGCCATTCACTCTTTAAATAGAAATACGTTTACAACACCAAAAAAATGTATAATTATAACATTTGCTGAGTAAAACGAGGAAAAATTTTGAATTTGAATTTTGAGGTTAGAAAGTTCATCCAACACCCTTAAAGGTCTAATTAGATCATGGATCTATTTTTATAATTGAACAAAGAGAACAAAGACAAGTCGCTACTGGAAATGTAAAACCGGAAATGACTCATAACACCCTTATTTATTAACGATAACACGTGAGATGGAGCAAAACCGGAAGTGTTTCGTTTAGCAATTCTTTTATAGAATATCTTTATCAGGTTTATATTTAAAATTAAGAAATTCATCACATTTTTTCAAATAGAAAAACTAAGAAAACTTTTTACTTTTATTGCGAATACTACCTGCTCTAAATACATGTGTACCTTCAATTGACTTAGCTTCTAATACAATTTCTATTGTTTTCTATTTGTTTCTATCCGTCTTAAATTATTCCTTCATTTTCCTAATTCCATAAATTACTTAAATTAAAGAATTTAATAATGTTTTGTTGCAAAAATAATTAAAATCACCTAGAGTAATTGTTCTGAACCAACCGAATTGAAAAGTATAAATTATTTAAAATTTTCCATAATTTATGTAATTAAATTCGGATACAAACGAATTAAGGAAAAAAATTCGGAACCTTTCTTATAGAGATAAAATGCGATTGGTTCAAGAAATTTGTGAATTTGGCGCCAAATTGATAAGTCCACCAATAATCGTTCAAGTTTATGAAATCTGGACAATTACTACAAGCGGATGTGTTTAGGAACGCACAATTTCGGAACAGAAGGCTGTGAGTCGCCATATTGCTTGCTTGCTTGTGTTTTGCCGTTGTGGCGCGTGGTCAGTTATATCGTCTCTAATTAGTAATCATGTCCGATAACCAGGTAAGTCTCAACGTTTTTTGATTTATTCCCAAAATAGGAATCAATTTCTGTGAAAATACAATGTAAAAATATCGTATTGATTGTGAAATTAACCGCTATAACCTTCGCACAATTTAGGAGCAAAAACCCGATTCCGGCCCAGGAGACGCGAATTCGGAATACATAAAGCTCAAAGTTGTTGGAAACGTAAGTTGAATTTTTCTTTTTGCCGGTTTTCGCCGACGCGCTTTGAATCCGATTCTTTATTAACCTTTCCTTTCCTTAAATTTTTTAGGACAGCAACGAAATTCATTTTAGGGTAAAAATGACCACCCAAATGGGCAAACTGAAGAAGTCCTATAGTGATCGCGTGGTTAGTATTGCATTTATCTCAAATTTACCTCTGAATGTTTATTCTTTGTCTCTTTCTTTCTATTGCTTTGAATAATTTTTCGTGGCAGTAGCCTTGCAAAATTATTTTAGGATTTTGAGATGTGATATTCTTAAGATGCAAATTGCTTAATCTTTCATGTGAAATATTTGATTCAGTTCGTTGTTAATTAAATTTCTATGTTGAAGTACAACAACTTTTTGCAATTTATTGTGAAAAATTCTATAACGTTGAATGATATAATGGAAATTTTTCAATATTAATAAACTTTCGCATTTTTTATTTTTTCGTTTTAGTACTTCTTGTTAAATGAAAGGTTTTTAACATTGAAATTTAATAGTAACGCTAAATATATAGCTGACGCTTCGGAAACATGCTTTGTTTTTACATGAATCATCCATTGTGAAGTTGTACTCGGAATTTTATTCTCATTTGTTGTGATTGTCGCCTTAGAAAAAGAAAAATTTATTAATAAACATTTTTTAATGTTTTTTTAAAGTAATATATAAACAAGCTTATTTATATTACTTTTAGGTTAGATTGTTACTAAATTTTGAGCATTTTAATTGAATTGTTAGACAATGATTTTGATTTTAGTTCTTTAAACCAAGTAAAAAAAAAAAGTAAATTTCACATTTTACAAGATTTATTTTGTTTAACAATTGCTATATCAATTTATAAATATAAAACTATATTCTCTCATAAAGAGGTATAAAAAAGGATCCATCCAAGATACATTTCGGTATTATAAAGATCTCAAATTCCTAATTTCCTTGGAGAGTAATAAATTAATATTATTCCCCTCGCATGTAGTGATCTTTATTTTAATAAATTGATTTTTATTTCATGATTATTAGGGTGTTCCCATGACGAGCCTCAGGTTTCTTTTCGATGGAAAAAGAATTAACGATGATGAAACGCCAAAGCAGGTAGATATTATTTTTATTGAAAAATTCATTATTAGTAATACTCTTATTTGTAAATTATTAGTTGAAAGCAGTATTATTTTACTAAATCTTAATTTATTTTGTATATATTATATATTAAATGAAATTATATTAATTCAAGTTGGAGATGGAGAACGACGATGTCATTGAGGTGTATCAAGAACAGACAGGCGGTCACTACTGAGAAAAATTTAAGGGAGGCGCCATGCAATTTGGTTTTCATATTTTTAAAAAAGTGAAAGTGACAAACGGACAAGATTTCCAAAAAGTATATGTGTTAACAAATTTAATTGTATAATTTTACATCCACGTATCAATCTGAACGTGCTATTTTACATTCCTGTAACAATAAGGCAAGTCGATTGACCAGTAGTAGACACTTTCCTACAATGAAATACAATACAAAAATGTATGCTGCATTTCGAGCTGCATTGGTCAGTCTCCCATAATTGTATACTGTCTTTCTTAGCAGGCGTAAAAATGTCAGGAACATTGAAAGTAATTTTTTAGTTTTATTTGCAAATCTTTTTAGCAGCTTCAATTCGATAAATAAAATTTCCAATAGTTCAAAGTTTTTTTTTTTTTTTTTTTTTTTTGTAAGAGTAATGCTATTACAGAATTGTTACGTTCAGAACACAGATGTAATAAACATGTAAAGATTAAATTGGATTTCTCGTCACTTTTACGATGATAAAGATGTTGCCGATCTAATTTAGAAGGTATCTAGATAACTATATATAATTATATGTTTTCATTTAAACTTAACTATGCTAGTTTAATTTTTATTTTAAATAGCGAAAGTCACTTTTATTAGATGTTGTTATTTAGATATCTTCCGAAACTCATTTAATTTCAAGAAAATTTAATGAATGCGTGAATTTGTAACACAAAGATAATTTTCCAAAGGCGTAAATTTGCGCGATTAAGGATAAGAATAATTGCATGGCCGGCGGATTTATTTTTCATTATAAGCTTTCAGAAGTTATTAAAACTAGATGTTTCTAAAAGTCAACAGATACTTCATTACTTCAAAATTAATTTTTCTTTATACTTGGACCTGTCGTGAATCTTAAAATAAACCATGCTTAGGCAAAGAATAATTGTGTAAGAAGGGTACATTTTTTTAATCTTAAGTGAACGCGCGTACCAATATGTATGTGTAGTAAAATAAAACATCTTTTAAGTTCTGTAGTAATATTCAAAGTTAAAATCTACAACCAAAGTCATTTGACGCTCATGTAACCATAAAATTTGTATTAACACGTAATTTCTATGTAGGAAGCAATCATTTTATAATTTTTTCTAATTTAAGGGGATCTGAAAGGTATTCGGAATCTTGGTACGAGTCTAGAAAAATCTATCTTGTCGAAAAGGGCACATTATATCTTATAAGTCCACTTTTGTAAATGTATCTGATTAATTATTCTTCATGCCAATTCGTTGTTTTTTATTTCATTTCTCATAAAGTGTAACTTTTTAAAGTACATTCCGATCATAATTATTGTAATTTGCCTTGACAGTGTATCTAGATTCCACGAATAAAATATTGTACAAAATAAAATTCACGATTTAACTTATTTTTTTCTGAATATTATTGTTTTTAAGGGTAACAAAGACAAAAGCAATTAAATATAAGAGAAAATCTTCCACTCTTTTATTGCACATTCCTTAATAAATTCTCTTTCATAGTCTATTTACACACTTTCATAATATATTATATATATGTTTTCTCTTGTCGGTTTAAGCGTTTAGCAGTTTTTGTTAATAAGATAAAAATTGATCAATGAGTACTCTAATTTTTGATTTTTTTTGCATAAGATATGTTTTTAAATATTAGCCATTTTTTAAATTTAGTGTGAAGTTTTTGCTTTTAAAGCAGAGTAGTCTCATTAAAAAGGTAGCATAGCAGAAATATTAGACTGTCTGTTAAAAATATTACAAAATTGTCCAAAACAAAAAGAAGATATTAACATCTATCATTGTTCATTGAATACGCTGAAGTTGTATATTGCAGGAGGATTTGCATGTTAGGAAAAATGGCCCTTCTTGATGAGGCATGAAAGTTGAGACAATAATATTGTATGTACCCGCTGGGACGTCTTCCAGTTCTAGATATACGAATCCGGACCTGTAAAAGTGTTAAATTATGAATGTTATGCTTATTAAATATAACAATTTTCTATTATAGTAGCCAGTACGAGAAATATTAAGATACATTTGAACTTTTAGTGAATGTAATTAAATATACCTAAATGGAGCAGAGTTTTTTGTTTTGAATGCTGTAGGAGATTCCGGATCATTCAACACAACAGAGATAATTTCAAAGCCTATTTGATACTGTTTGGGACCTTTTAGAATAATAAGCAAACAATTGTTGTTGTGTGAACTTTCTAATATTAACTGGTATCGTGGATTGTTCTGATACGTGGCAGGATGGTTTCCACAACCCCCTGCTGTGATTCCTTTCCACTGCCCATCGGTCATCTACAATAGACAAAAATATAATTTTTATAGATTAAAACATTTAATAGTGGTCTTATTTTTGTATATAAGAAAAATGTACCTCTTTTTCGTATTTGTAAGGCTCGGATATTTTCCGCAGCTTAAAAGGACATGTGCCATATGCACGGAGCGTGTAGTATATAGTATTTGTTTTTTCATACTGAGAAATTACTAAAGTATAATTACTGTCGCTGTTTGATCCTAGTTTGATTTTACAAAGATAGTGCGGGCTGTTTATTCGAACACCATCAATGTACGGAGGAGGATCATCTAATGATGAAAAAAGCAAAAGAAAGTTAAAAACCAATATTTATAGAAAGCATTTGAAAAATTTGAATTTTTCACATAATCATTTGAAAAAATATTATTATATAGTTCTTACGAGGATAGTAAACTCTCTTTCCAGCATTTCGATAAACTAGCACCGTAATATATTCCTGATTTTGCCGAAAATCAGCAATATCAGTAATATGCCTTGTAAGAAGAATCCAGATTGCACCCGAACTGTTAGGTTGTACTTCTAGAGAAAATTGTGGATTGTCTCCTATGTTAAAGGCATCCTTAACCGGTCCCATTCCAGCCTTCCACATCCTACAAGCAAATAATTTTATTATTTGAAAAATTTTTCATTCATTATCTGTTTTCTAATTATTACAATAGACTTACTGATGAATACAGTAAGTGTAACTAAAGAGTCCAGGGTTCCAGTTAAAATAGAAAACATCAAAGAAACGACAAATACTGTCGTAGTCAATCCAGAAAATTCCATTGTCGAACTGCGATGCAGAATCAGGATCGTAATTTAAGGCATCTTGTAATTCACGAGTCCAATGCTTTCTATCGAGTTCTGAATAATTTCCACGCCATCTCAAATGTGACCAGGGATTTTTAAGTTGTAAAAGTCTTTCTCCCTTTAGAATCAAAACTCGAACTCTTAATATAATCTTAATACAATGAATTTGGTTATGACATTGAAAATTCTATACATACATTTATTTTCCGTACATCGAGTACCGCGTAGGCATGAGTAGGAACGAGACCAGTTCTGTCAGCTTCTAAATCTGACAATTCTCCTGTGGCTACAGTGACTAGAATATCGCCCTTATGTAACTTTAAAAAAAGTGTATCAAATAAATGATCCTTGTTAAAATCTGGCTCGTTTGGTCTAATTGCCCATCTTTCCGGAATCCAACCAGTTAAAGCGTGCAAATCAATATTCTTTAGACAATAAATAAAGATTAATTAATTGCTATTTTGCTAAAAGAATTATTCTTCTTTTCTCAATTAAGTTACTTACACTATTTGATCCAGGGAAATCGTAACCACCCATAACTTTCATGTAGGCTTTTTCTAGCAATGAAATCCAAAGTTCTCCTCGGTTATTAGAATAGGAACAAAGAAGTTGATTTTGCTTACTTACAGGTAAAAGGTCATCGATTATTACTTTCCTCGGAATGCCATTAATATGCAATTTAATCATGTATTTTCCTGATATTAAAAACAAATTAGTGCTAAGAAAATTTACTTGTTAAAATTTGTTTTCCATTTACTTACCGAAGGGATTGTAAATGGGTTCCTTATTCCTGTTTCTTGGGTAAATAATAGATGTTACAAGTCTGCGTCCAAATTTCTTCTCGTATTGGGCACTTACTGCTAATGAAGCAACGAACGAACAATCGGAAACGACCTAAAGATAATTCATAATTTAATGAATACCTACAATTTATTTTCACTATAAATTTGATTCAACTTAATAGACAGTAAATGAAGAAATTAACCGTTTGCTTTATGCTGTAGAAGTCAACATGTTGTCCCATGACTAATTTTGGTTCAGGAAAAATTTCTTCGGGTCGACACCATCGAGAAAAATCAGGCTTTTGTTTTGGTGATAGTTCCAACAATCCATCTTTATCCGTAAATGGAATGGCATATTGAAATCTTTCTCTTAGATCGATACTCATAAAAGGCACAAAGTCGTGGTCGTTGATGTGTGAAGTATAGAGTAATACTTTTTTTTCTTCCTCTGTGTAGCCATTATTGTTTCCACCCATAACCTTGAGGTTGACATTGCTTCCTTGATGTAAAGGAGGCCTCGTAGACTGTCTAACTGAAGTATTAATTTTGGATTTATAGTAGTCATTATACACATTATATATTCAACCGATAATTATTAATAGTTATTACGGAATAATATAGCAATCAAAATTTACCAGGAGTTGAAACTGTTGTATTTGGAGGTACCACTTCATCAGGGAAAGTAGTTTCGGGGACGGAAGGTAAATTTGGTATATTTGTTTCTGGATTGATTCTTTTTACACCTTTTATTGCCTCAGCTCTGTCAATAGCTAAACGAATAAGATTCGTTAATTTTACTTTCACCTCTGCATCGGTTGTTTTCTGAAATTTTGAATTGTAAGTAAGTTATAAAGAATTTTTATATTGTTAATTTCCAGTAAATAGGTATCCTGAAAAATAATTTCCACACATACTGTACTAAGTCCAAGTTCAGCAGCATCAGTGTAAAGTTTCACAGCAATATCCTTGCACCCAGCTTCATCAGCATCAAGTGCCTGATTTAAAAGAAATTTACATCTGTGTAATTCACTTTCACTCGATTGATTTGACGATCCTTTATTTTCTTCGTCAGAAACTGTAAAAATTAATTCTTAAAATAAATTAACTCAAGAAGAGGAAACATAAATTTTCAAATTAAATATAGATTTTTTTATTACTCAATTGTTGCAATTTGTCTATTCTCTCCTGGTATTCGGAGGCTTTTTCAGCAAGATTTGGAACTCGATTTCCTCGTAGAAGCTTCACCGCAACTTGATAATAATATACAGCCTGTTTGTATTGTTCTTTACTATCATATTGAACAGCCAGACGAGCAGCTTCCAATGCATCCTCAAAAGTATGATCCATTGTTTGGAAAAGTCTTCAATTGTCAAAGAATCATATTCCTAGTATCCTTTTGAAATTTAAATTGAAAAATATATTTAAACTATGGCAACTTTGCATTTTTTTATTTCGCATATGTGGAGTAAGAAAATATAAATGAGAAGTGAATAATAATTGATAATAATCCATATTAATAATATAGAGTGACTGTCATTTATGTCAAATGGTGAATCAGCTGAGAGCTGAGGGGAAAAGCTTGTGGAAAACTTTGTTTACATACTCTTTCTTCACGACGATTTTTAAACTAAAAATAACATCAATAATGGAATTTCACTTTAGAATTACAGAAAAAAAGAAGTGTTAATCCAGGGTGATTCAGTGATGATTACAAATTGTCTAAAAAAATATTTTATCTGTCATCTGTCATCTCACCTGCAAGGTTTGTAAACATAACCTTTCGATAGGGTTGCAAAATTTCACAATTTTGCGAAAAGTTTCATGAAACTTTCAAAAGTTTCATTTGCCATGATGTCAGCGGGAAAATTAAAACTGAAATTCATTCCTTTTTTCAAAAATGTCAAGTTTATCATTCACATTTTGTTGATAAAAATACACTAATTGAATTATGTAGATTTAATCCTTTCTGATTTAATTTTTATTTTATAAATGCGGGTGCAGTTTACAGTCTTTTATGTAAAATAAATGTGGATTTTTTTCATGAAAGCAAATTAAAGCCATTTTAATTTTGTGGATATAATTTGAACTACTTACAATTTTATTTCTGCGTCGATAACGAGAATTCTACTTTTCAACAATATATGTTTTCTGTTTGTTGGTGTTTTTTGGGTTGAAACTGCGTTGAAAGGGTTGAAAGCATTAGTCTATTCATGTTTATGTTCACGTTCTTTTAATGCATCGAATCATCAAGTTAATATAATGAACTAATTATATCGTATTGTTTCTTTGATAAAAAGATTATTATTTGTCTTTTCCACGATTTCATTTACACCTTGAACGTTATAAAGGTACATTTTTTCCTCAAACTTACTATGCCACATATCAATTACAATCTTTGCAGCAACTTTCTATATCGTAGTAACATATTTATAATTACATTTTATTACGACATCATATTTTAAAACCGAAATCGTTCCATCTGGCGAAAATGTTGATGTTCATTTTTATTTGATTCAATTTGATTATATTGAAGAAGTGGAATTTTTATTGCGCACATTCATAAATTAAAATTTATATTATTTTGTTTAGGAGTGATGTTATAGGGTGAAAAATGGATTCCGAAAACTTAAATAAAGGATTGAAAGAAGAATCAAAATCATCTGAAATCGAGAAGCAAAAGCTCGTTGAGGTTGAAATTTCAGAGAAATCTACAAGTGGGGAAATAAAGGTCAAGATTTTGTGAAAACATGCAATATTGAAATACAATTTTTTAGTCAAAGTGATATATTTTATGTATTATTTGTTTATTGTTCGTTTCATTAAAATTTACAGGGAGAGGAAGATTTGTCAACTCAATCTGACATGATGGAGGTTAAGGACTCCGAACCGAGTAATGATTCTGTGGAAGAAAATAAAGATTCTAAGGATAGTAGCTCTGGATCAAAAGAGAGCGATCTCAATATACCTGACCAAATGAAACCAAAAAGAGTAAAATCAAAAGGTGAATAAACATGTTTATTCCTAAAATAACATTTAATAGTTTTTTTTTACTATATAAAAATACATGAAACCTACGTTGGTACTTATGGAATAGTTTTCAAAATATTTATATCTCAGAGCAGTTAATAATTTTCGATAAGTTTTGAACAAGTAATAATATATTTTCAAATAAATATTTAGCTCAAGCAAATGAAGAGAATGGAATTACAATGGAGAAATCTGAGGAAAGTTCAGATGAAGATTCGAGTAAACGACAAAAAATGAGTGAATCTTATTCTGACTCTGAAAAAGCCGAATGTTCAGGATCAAAAAGCGATGTTTCTTTTCGAAAATTACAATCAAGATTCAAAAAACGTTACTATCGAAGCAAAAGCGCCACTGAAGACGAAGAAGCAGGTGGTGAAGCTTCTTCCGCACCGAAGTCTGAAGCTGATGCGGAAGGTAAAAAATATTCTATGTATTAGTTAATTTCAATTTAATCAATATACTGCATTGGTATGAATAATTTATCAGGGGATAATACTAAAAGCGACAGTGATGGTGATGATAATTCCTCGTTTGATCTCGATGATACTGATGAACGAGAACAATCGACAAGAAAAAAAAGTAGCGATCCTCCAGAGCAAGAGAGCAACCCGAGACTAGATGAACGAGGTAATTCTTGATTTGTGAGACCAATATCGATTTCTTCTTTATTTCATTCACTATTCTATGGATGATTTGATAAAAAAGGCGCAGACGATTCCCATGAGTGGACAACTGCTAGCGAGGAAGAATTGGATATTGCTGCTCCCGTTTTGAGAAAAGAGAAGCCTAAGCCAAAATGGTTCGTGGTACAGGAATTACTTAATCGACAAATGGGTAATAATCCACAGTTCGCACACAGATTTTATGGATCGCTTCAAGCTGTGCAGCGATTGGAACTTATGCGCAAATTAAACGAACATCAGGTAAAATGTTCAGTCTTTTCAATCTACGTTTCTTCCATCTACATTTCTTTCATTTATGTTATAAACTCTATTTTGTAAATTTTAGGGATGTGTGAATGCCCTCAGTTTCAATCAAAAGGGAAACCTTTTAGCAAGTTCCTCTGACGATTTAATAGTCAATATCTGGGACTGGGCTGTAGGAAAACGCCAATTTTCATTCGAATCTGGTCACAGAAGTAATGTCTTTCAGGTCGGTGACAAGGCAACCAATAATCTAGTATTTAAATCAATTTCCTACTCAATTTTATTATTTCTCTTAGGTAAAATGGATGCCACTCGATACTGAAAATCTGATGATTACATGTGCACGTGATGGTCAAGTTCGATTACTCGAGCTTCCTATTGGCAAATCCCGCAGAATCGCATCACACCAAGGACCAATTCATAAACTTGCCGTCCATAGAGAGACACCTCACGTTGTCCTCTCTTGTGGTGAAGATGGAAGAATTCTCGCTATTGATATCCGCGAAAGTAAACCGAAAAAGTGAGCTTTATTTTCTTTTTTTCTAATTTTTTCTTCTAGAATATATCATTTACGGTTTTTTAAAAATTTTTTGTTTGTAGATTATTAGACGTAAAAGAAGAGGTGCAGGAGGTGGTGCAGTTGTATAGCATTTCCTCAAATCCTTTAAACAGCAACGAATTTTGCGTTGGAGGTCGAACACAGACTGTTCGAGTTTACGATAGAAGAAAAATCTCAACACCTCTTCACAAACTCTGCCCTAGTCATTTGGTATTAATTCGCTTTTTATATTTTCTTTTGAAAGAATTTGATTCATAATGATTAATAATGATTATTATTTTTTCAATCAGACTGAAAATAGAGACGCACACGTCACTTGTACCGTCTATAATTACAACGGAACGGAAATTCTTGCTTCCTACAACGATGAAGATATTTATCTTTTTGATACATTGTTTCCACATCCAACTGGAGATTTTGCACATAGGTATCAAGGTCATAGGAATAATGCTACAGTGAAGGGCGTAAACTTTTTTGGACCAAAGAGCGAATATGTGGTATCGGGTTCAGATTGTGGTAACATATTTATCTGGGACAAGGATACTGAAGCCATTGTTCAATGGATGCCGGGAGATGAACAAGGAGTGGTAAGTAATTAAAGGGTTCGAATTCACTAAGTTTAGGTTATTATAAATGATTTTATTTTAAATTAGGTAAATGTTTTGGAGCCTCATCCTTTCATCCCAGTTTTGGCTACAAGTGGATTGGATTACGATGTAAAAGTGTGGGTGCCCTCATGTGAAAAACCTCCTGTTATGAAGGATTTAGATGTTGTAAGTAATTTGAGAGAATACTGAATTATGAATAAAATAATTGATCAAAAAAGTCTACAAGGTAAGCAAAACAAATTTGTTCCACAGTGTGTCAAAGCAAATCTAAAGAATAGAGCAGATGAATTAACACGTGAGCCGGATGCTTTTGATGGTCACATGTTGTGGATTCTCTTGAGACGTATTCGTCAAACCGAAAGATTGAGAGTAAGAATTTATAGAATTTAATATGTGTAATTTTATATAAAACTGGAAGTAATTATTTATGTTATATTTCTTTTCGTACTTTTTAAGGCTGCTAATAGAGAGTTGAGAGGACCTAGACTTAGAGATGAAGAAGATGATCTTGATGATTTAAATGATTTATCCACAAGTGATCAAAATTCTTCCAATAACAGCGATAGTTTTTCAGATGATGATGATGAGGGAAGAGTGCAGTGTTCTCCATCTTAGAATAAGGTAACTAATTTTCAATATTTCAAGACTTAAAAAAGATTTTCAAATACAACAAGTGTATTATAAAAAGTTATTTTCAGTTTAGATTTTCGTTAATATAAATCACGAGGAAAAAATAATTAAGAAGCGAAAAAGAGAAGAAACACTTCTAATTTAGATTTTTACAGTTATTACGAATTGCTAATGATAAAGTCGTGTAAAATATTTTTACCAACAAATATTTCCATTGAACTTATTTCACAACAGGTAGTGCAAAGTTTTGATAAGATACTTTAATCACGACACGAAGAAGTATTTATACAGTTACTCCATCAGATGTCTAAGAATATCTTAGGTCTAGAGTTGATGGAACTGTACATATTTGTGATTAATGAGTAATGCAGCTCATCGACGACTACATTTTTTACTGATTAATTAATTGTGATGATCGTCTATGAATGGCATATATATGCTACCTAAAAACATCCTAGCCATCGAGCATAAGTTAAAAAAATCATGTTAGTTTGTACTTATATTTAAAGGTTACTATAACTTAGTTTTTAATGCCGTTGCCAATGTTAAAGAGTTTATTTACTTATTATTATAAGAGCAACGCGGCACTTTTAATAATAAGATTTAGAAACTACTTCCTTCGTTAAGTTAACTTCGAAGCTTAGATTTTGCAACATTAAAAAATATTCGTTTTTGAAAGCAAACTCGTGTGGTATGTATGATATTCTCGCGCTGGTCAAGCAATCAAGACTGATTTACAGTTGTATAAATAAATACTAATGCATAGTTTACATAAAGTAAGAAGATAGAGGCGTCTACTTATAAAGCTATGATGTAAAGAAATTTAATAAAGGGTTGTTTTAATTGTCTAATTTAAAGTGGAACAGTCTTATATTTTATTCTTCACATTTGCACTTAATACAGTTCCTTGATATATTTTGAATTTCAAAGTCTTACTATCGAAATTCTTTTCAATGGAAATTTTATTCTTCACAAGTACTGTATATCCATTCAATTCATGACGTGTGTTTCATTTTATACAGAGGTAAATTCTTTTCATGCGTTAAATGCATATATTTTCCCCAAATAGGCAGTAATCAGCGAAACTTAAATATTTGAAACCGATTTTTGTGGATTCAGCCTTTTTTTCATTTTCGCTTTCTGGAATGATATATTATTCAAAAAATACCAATGGTATGAGCAAGACCTGCATACATATGAAGAGTCGTCGCTCCCATAAATAAAGTGGTGATCGCTTTTATAAAAAGAGTCAACCAGGGACCTGCTATAAATATCGACGTTAGAAAGTCGAGAATCAATGACCTATAAACAGTCAACAGGAGCATGCTAACTACAACAGGTACTAAACCGCGACGTAAATCATGTCGCGACCACAGCCAGACTAGAGTCGCAGTTGCAATGTGTTGGACCTGGAAAAAATACATTTTTAAAATAAAAAATTCATATAAATGCCAAATATCATAATTTTCATCTAGTTTCTCAAAAATTGATGAAATGAACCACTATGATTCCTGAAATGAAGTTTAGAGATCTGTTTTTTGAGTTATTAATTGCTGGGATTCTCTTACTAGGTTTATGTTGGATTCAAGACTTTTTTGAATGTATTTCCAATCAAATTCTGCTCCTCGTGCTCCAACCCAAAGGAGGAGGAATCTTGTCAGAAGTACTTCTGCTCCTGCCCAACCGATTCCAGCTGTTAATACTTTAGCATGACCCTTTCCTGGAATTCCATTTAGGACTAGAAATATTCCTACTAGATCTGCCAGGTCGATAGAAGATTTCAAGAATTCCTGAGAAGAAAAAGTTTGTTGAATGGTGAGTTTAGCGATTTATTTTTATTTAAAAATTTTAACTAGTTTCAAACATTTTTGGATAGGATATCAGTGAATCTTGAGTGAAATTAATATAAAATAAGAAATATTCCACAAATGAAAAGACACTCAAAGCTTTTATAGTATTAAATCCGAACCAAAATTGGAAAATTTTAGTAGTTACTGAAATGAGTAGTATATCTTTTAAAATAATGAAACTCCAGAAAAATGATGACTTAAATATACAATTTTTTGCATGAGTTATGAAATTGACGTATCTACTCACTCCGAAAACGTCAAAGCCTTCTTGCCCAACATTATCAGCTGTGGGGAAAAAGGTTGCAAGTGCCAGCATTTTCACAAGTTGTGTAAAAATATATATTCCACCCGCTTGTATACATTTCCAAAATGCTCCGTATTCGGATCTGAAATCGTCGATAAAATTAAAAAAGAATAAAATTCCATGTTGAGGTTACGTCGAAGAAACCTCTCATATGATACTTACAATCCAGAATATTTATACGTTAAATAGTATGGTACGTAAACTAAAGCCAGACAATTTCCAAAATGATATAATGTCATTTTTAAAGTAAATTCTATAGGTTCTATCTATTAATTTAATCAAAAACTGAACACGTTAACATAAATGAGCAGAAGATAATTTCTGAAAACCGCATGAAAATTGTCGCGCAGTTCTACCAACATCAAAAAAATAAACTCGTTCATACAAAAATATATGTACAATGTACATTTATTTTCTTCAAAAACAAAAAGATTGAATGAAATCCAGTTACTATTATTCAAAAAATACTTTTATTATTTTTATGACTTTTATTTAATACAAATAATTGCTAATAATAAGTATTTCGAATGTTTAGGATTTAAAATTTTAAGTTTACAGTTATATCTTATATTGATTGGCTGCACTGGTAGCAACCGTACAAACAAATAAAAACAAAAATGGACGCAAATGGAAGAAAAGTACATGTAAAAGTGGATGAAAGTTTACGAAAATGCCAAGAAATATGATATCTATGCTTATTTATACCATAATTAGTTGATAAAATATTCAAGGATGTATTCTGAATCAGCTGAAGTTAAAACTAGGTATCATTTTTTTACATTATTTGTTTGGGGAACGTATTCGTTCCATGTAACCTCAAAATAAGAGTTTGTTATGATTTCGCTTATTTAAAAATGTTTTACATTTGAAAAAACTCTATTTATTTAAAAAAAATTAGTAGTTTCGGGAGTAAAAATACAGAAATCGTATTCTGCGCTTCCAAGCGAAATATTAGTGTCCCTTTTTTTTAGTGAATCCCCGCACCCTTTCGAAAGTTTTGAAAAGGGCACGGTTCACCCCTTTGATTTATAAAAAGGGGTAGCTACTAAAAAAGGGTTCCACTGGGCATTGTGGAGGGTTAAATATTAACGATTTGGATACCCCATCTGTTCTTTATTTTGCTTTTATATATATTTTTTACTGGCATTGATTTCTAAACCATTTTTGATTTATAACGATTTTGAAAATATGAAAAAATCTTTTTTCACAGAATTGGTTCAACTTAAAATATTTTCATTTCATCTTAGTTTCATTCAAATCCAAGAACTTTTATTACATATTAATAATAAAAAAACGTTAAATTCCCTCTTGGTTTACATCAAATTCAGCACAAATTTGTCTGAACTTGTGCGAAATTAATGTAAATGTAAGACCTTAGTGTTTGAATTTCAGAATCGAGTTTTAAATTCAAACAAATTTTACTGAATGTAAGATATTAAAAAAAATTAATTCTTATGATTTGGGTGGAAACTTCAAAACTATTTTATAATCCTTAATTAAAAAATATTAAACCCTCTTCATCATATTATATATTTTAAAGCTTTTGAATAAGAATAATTTCTATAAAAAGAAATTATCTACAAAGACGTTCAACAATTTAGCTATGCTTTGATTTAGATCTACAGTTGGGTACCGAAATGTGGTTGAGAAACATATAGGGTTGAGAAGCAAGTTTTTGGTTGAGTTTCAGTTCCTGACAATTATTTTGTGACTGTAGAATTTAAATTTGAGGAACCAACTTTCTGTTATTGAGTTTATAATATAGACAAGGGGACCAAATCGACTAAGAGCAAACGGAGATGGAGCTTTAAACTTTATCTTCTTTTTCTACCGCCCCAACAGAGCAGGTTCTTTCTAGGATTGGCGGATGCTGATGTCCCATTGGCCAGGATGCTTTGGGAGTCTACATATCGTTCACCGGTCTTCAGCGAAAGGGTGGTTTAGTTTTCCGAAGACCTTCGCTGGCTTTGCTTCGTATTTTTTTTAGATCTTCTTATGACAATCGTATCGGTTTCTTCAAAGTGGTGTTAGCTAACTTTCAAGATGTTTTTTTGTTTAATTCTTGAGAGAATTTTTCCAATTTTCACATCTGCAATGAAAGAACCTTAGCTTGAACTTAGTTTTTAGATTCGTCTTGTTTCCACTCTGTCTAAACCATTTTAATTTTAATTTCTACCAGTCCTTATTTAAAAATTCTTGACTTTTGCATACAGAAACAGTTTTATCCACGTTCTCCTTTTGATTTTCTATTTTATTTCTAATAGTTTTACAAAAAAATGAAACAACTAGTCTAGAATCCTTCCATGGAAAGCTACCCTTCCAGAAAAAATAGATTCTGTGGACCCCTTTTTTACGAATACTCCTTTCACCCCTTTACAGGGGATACATCACGCTTTCGATTACCCTCCATACAAAAAAAAAAAGATCAAAGAAAAATTGCCACAATGAGAGTAGTCTTTCGAAAACAGTTTTCCTTAAAAATTTCATTTAAATTTCCCATTTTTGACTTAGGTGCTTTTTGCTCTAGTATTTTTGAGCCTAGAAATGGTAAAGGATTATGATAGGATTGACAATAAATTTTCTATCGATGGAGGGTGTGGGTTGTAGATAAAAAAGCGAATTCACCCTTTACAGCCCCTATTTTATATTTCTCTTTCAAAGGGGTGGAGCTTCTGTTCCCTTCCACTTTGCATTTGGGCGGGTAGAAGACGA
Source organism: Synergus japonicus (assembly GCA_900474275.1). Taxonomy (NCBI): domain Eukaryota; kingdom Metazoa; phylum Arthropoda; class Insecta; order Hymenoptera; family Cynipidae; genus Synergus; species Synergus japonicus. The sequence goes on along the minus strand of UCOH01012496.1, from coordinate 48,979 downwards.
AGTGTAGGCAGTCTTGAAAAGTCCTTCGTGGGTGAAGTGTCCTAAAGTTAAAACTTCCTGTTGGATTAAAATTTTTTTGTTTCTTAAAGAATTTAAAAGAATTTCAACAGTTCTTGGTTCCAAAGTAGTTCCACTGATGCTGAATGTTTATTCTGGAAACTTTATAGAGATTTCATTTTAAAAACTGGACTCGACGTCCAGTTCAAAATTTATTTAATAAAATGGCTCAAATTTGTGTATATTTAATTTTTTGTATTGAATAGTGTATTTTATTAGAAAACAAGGCAACAGATAAAATTAAGTGAATGTGTATTTTAATTTCTTAAAGGAATATCAAGATAATTTGGAAATGAAACAATATTTACTTAGGTGAGTTTTTTTATTGAATGAGGATCGCAGGAATTTTGGTTTTTTGGTCAATATGTATAATTTAAAAACGATTTTTTATTTTTTGCTGGGTATTAAGTGCTTTTTGAAAATTATTTCTATGGAGAGTCGAACAGTAAAAAGATTTTAGAAAACATGAATTACCGTCGCATTGTTTAGGTACTTGAAATGTTTTCAATGATCATTTTATTCTAATTCTTGAAGTCTTGAATATATGAAATTTGAGGTTGATTGATACAAATTTAACAAAGGTTCGTTCTTAATTCTATAAGGTAATATTGAACATTGAAACTGAAACTCTTGCATAAAGAGGAAAAATTTACTTCACAAAATAAATTTTATTTTTAGAGCAGATTTTCAAGAATTATAGAGATCGGGTCTTAGTTTATAAAATAAAATAGTTTCGGATTTACTTAAAGTATTATTAAGTATTTTTCCTTTTAAAAAAATTTATTCTTTTCAATCACAAATTGTATTCTATGAAGAATGGAATTTTTTTTAATTTACTGTAATCCCTTGTGACTTCTTAAATACTTTGGATCAAACTTGTTAGTTTTATTTAAAAAATTGCATCGTAAATAGAAGAATAAAGAAGTTGGATGAGTTTAATATTTGCGACGGTACTAGTTCTCATTTCCTTAAAATTATAAAAATAAGAATTTGCAGAAAAATGATTTGCAATTTTTTTAAAGTAAATACAATCCTCGAATAGTTCTAAATTTTATGGAAAAGAAGGTAATATTTATTCCTCTGAATGGAATAAATTGTATCAAAACTTTCCTTTAAATAATCTTTAGTTCCATTAAGGTTATTTTAAATATGTACATTTGCATTTTTATTGTACATTTGCTACACAATGTTGACATTTTATTAAAAAAATTTCAAAAAGTATTCACGAATTTATAAGCAATTTCCGAACGGAATAGAATTTTTTAATTCTCAATTAATTGTAGAAGAAAGCAAAAAATCACTCGTAAAGTTTACTTCATTCAACTATAAATTTGTACATCTTATGAAGAAAGAGATATATAAACATTTTTAAAAATTTGCATTTGTAAGTTCGCACGTCAAGAATCTCTCGGACCACCTAAACCTAAACTTTCCGACGGTAACGTTAAGAATTAAAGATCATAGGTTAAATAATTCATAAATGAAGGCATCATATCAATTTTATAAATAATATCTTGAAAATAGTTTCAAAAACGTTTTCTTTTTAATTCCATTAAATTTCTGTATCAGTATCATCAACTCAATAGAGTTTTAAAAAATAAACTTCAAATAAATAAATAGTTTTTTAATTCAGACGACTTTTTATAAGGTGAATTGTCCGTCAAATTAGATCTAATTTTCTATATAACTTATTCACATTTGTTGACAGTTAAACTTGCAAATAAGCTCAAAGAGATTGAAATTTATTTATTATTTCGTTAAGTAAGTAGGTGTAATTCTTTGAAGTTTGAAAATGTATTTGTTTATAATTATTGGAGATGAAATAATAATAATTATTATTTGTTAAATAATTTATTTACAGTAGCATTGAATATGGCGAAGCCTTAGTGAATTTTATCACCTTAGAAATTAGTCTTCATTAATTAAAATAACATAACTATTTTTAATTGAAGAAGCTCATCAAGAAGTATTCCATAAACAGTACATATATGTGAATCTTGAAAGGATCATTAAATTCGTCGTATCAAAATTTGTTCCTTTGTCCTTGTAATATTTTAGAATAGAGCAAAATTAGTAACAGGTGGTTATCATTTGAAACAAATTATTGTTACGATGTTGAATTAAAAAAATTTTGTTTGAATTAATTTAGTTGGCCGGACCCTACGATAGTGCAATGTAGGGCCGACCTGTTAGAAAAATTGCTGCCTTTCAAAAATTTCTTGAATTATTCTGTATAGTACAGATGCAAAACGCATCTGCGTGAAAGATTTAAACCTAAGTCCATTAAACGGAGATGATCCTCATACATTTCGGTCCATTTTGCAATGATCATTTTTTCTGGACTTCTCCATGGTAATTGGAATGCTATGTGGTTCTTGAGCCCTAAAACTGTTGTCGTGGGGTGGCATTCAACTGTTATCTCTTTGCCCAATGGGTCAATAAAAATTACTTCGACTAACATTTTTGTTTTTCGGGCTAATGTGCCTTCGTTTAATAAAAAGCACCACTTAGTAACCTGAAGTGATAATTAGAAACCAGTTCAAAACAGTTCTATATACTGTTTATGATATATTTCTATTTCGAGAGAGAAGTAATATTTGCCATCTACCTGTTTTCCTTGAAATAATATTTATACACTATCATACAAAAGCAAGTTTTATACAAACATGACACAAATAATGTTTTATAAAATAATAAAATTAAAATGATTTTATTAAAAATCAAATTCATAGTATAGAATTATTATTATTTTAATATTATTTTATAAAATATTTACGATACAACTGTTTAAATTAAAATAGCAAGATATTTGAAACCGAATCCTATGCAAATTAGACAGGTTGTATATGAGGAGCAAAATCTGCTGGGAACGAAATTTTTTATTTTATAAGAGGAAATTAGGCGACAAGTATTTCTTCGTTCTTCAGAAAATAATTTTTTTGAAAAACTTGTATTTGAATTTTGAAGTGTGATTAAAGAAAACAATTTTGTTCTTTAAAAGTCTATATAACTTTTTACTCTGTTTTTACTTAATTAAGATATTTAAGTATTCTTTTCAGATTTTGGGAAGAGTTATTGTCTTGTTTCAAGCTGCACAAGAAAAATAAAAAAAAGTATTCTAAATTAACACAATGGCGGCTATTGGCTGGAAAATATAAAATCTATTTTTTTTTAAATTCACACTAATATTATTTTCATTTTTTTCAATTTGGTTTTTTATAAAGAATACATTCCTTGGGTTTTAAACGGGCTAAACCTGTCTTGTGTTAAGAAGAATTTTTTTCTTGAAAATTGAATCTTTCAATTTCTGTCACAAATGATTGAAATTTTTGTCAATTTACATTAAATTTTGTATACATTCTGTTGAATGTAGCTCTTTTTATAGTAGCTACCATTTTGTTAACTTGAAATATTTTTGGATTTTCATTGCACAGTTCGAAACATGATGTTAACTCATACCACATAATCTGGATTAAAACAACTTATATATCTCAATTATAGATAAAAAATTACAGTTTTCTTTTTTTTTAAAGCACACATCAAAATTGAAGTACTCATAAATTCTTCTAAAAAGTAGAAAAATTCTGAACATTATAACAATTTTGTGTGGTAATTTAGATTCGTTTATAATTATTGGAGATGCAACAAAATTTACAAAGAGAAGTTTGTTTCACTCTCAATTTTATACTATTATTATTTGTCAAATAATTTATTTACAGTAGCATTGAATATGGCGAAGTCTTAGGGAGTTTTATCACCTTAGAAATTAGTCTTCATTAATTAAAATAACATAAATGTTTTTAATTGAAGAAGCTCATCAAGAAGTATTCCATAAACAGTACATATATATGAATCTTGAAAGGATCATTAAATTCGTCGTATCAAAATTTGTTTCTTTTGTCCTTGTAATATTTTAGAATAGAGCAAAATTAGTAACAGGTAGTTATCATTTGAAACAGATTATTATTACGATGTTGAATTTAAAAAATTTTGTTTGAATTAATTTAGTTGGCCGGACCCTACGAAAGTGCAATGTAGGGCCGACCTGTCAGAAAAGTTGCTGCCTTTCAAAAATTATTTGAACTAGTCCTTATAGGTCAGATCCAAAATGGCTTCGTGGCCAATCTCTAACTCATCTAAACTAGCTTCATCATCGTCAAAAATTGTGTACCATTTTCCAAGGACCATTTTTTCTGGGCGCCTCCCTGGTAATTGGCGTGATATGAGGTACTTGAGGTCTAAAATAGTTTTCATGCCATTGATTCTAACTGTTGCCCGTTTGCCCGAAGGGTCAACGCAAGTTATTTTCATCAACCACAATTTATTTTCATCATACTCATCAGACTCATCAGACATTTTTAATTGTTTTTCTGGCAAATTTGGCTATGTTTAATAAATAGCACCAGGTAGTAACCTGTAGTGATAATTAGAAACCAATTCAAAACAGTTCTATATACTGTTTATGATATATTTCTATTTCGAGAGAGAAGTAATATTTGCCATCTACCTATTTTCCTTGAAATAATATTTATACACTATCATACAAAAGCAAGTTTTATACAAACATGATATAAATAATGCTTTATAAAATAATAAAATTAAAATGATTTTGTTAAAAATCAAATTCATACTATAGAATTATTATTATTTTAATATTATTTTATAAAATATTTGCGATACAACTGTTTAAATTAAAATAACAAGATATTTGAGACCGAATCCTATATGCAAATTAGAGAGGTTGTATATGAGAAGGAGCAAAATCTGCTGGGGACGAAATTTGTTATTTTAAGAGGAAATTAGGCGACACGTATTTTCTCGTTCCTAAGAAAATAATTTTTTTGACAAACTTGCATTTGAATTTTGAAGTGTGTCTAAAGAAACAATTATTATTTGTCAAATAATCTATTTACAGTAATATTGAATATGGCAAAGTCTTAGGGAATTTTATGACCTTAGAAATCAGTCTTCATTAATTAAAATAACATAACTGATTTTAGCTGAAGAAGCTCATCAAGAAGTATTCCATAAACAATACATATATGTGAATCTCGAAAGGATCATTAAATTCGTCGTATCAAAATTTGTTTCTTTTGTCCTTGTAATATTTTAGGATAGAGCAAAATTAATAACAGGTGGTTATTATTTGAAACAAATTATTGTTACAATGTTAAATTAAAAAAATTTTGTTTGAATTAATTTAGTTGGCCGGACCCCACGAAAGTGCAATGTAGGGCCGACCTGATAAAAAAGTTGCTGCCTTTCAAAAATTACTTGAACTATTCCTTATAATGCATTTCCAAAACGTATTTATGATAAATACCATAATCATTTAAAGTTTTACGATCTTCTAAAGTTCTGGGCCCACTTTTAAGGATCATATTTTCTGGGAATTTCATTGGTAATTGGTCCGCTATGAGATACTTGAGCTCTAATATGGTTGTCCTGGCAAGGAACTCCACATCGAACTCAATTCGTATCTCTTTTTCCGGCTGCTTAATACAAAGTACTTCCAGCCACATTTTATTTTTCTCGGTCATCTTGCTATGTTTAATAAATAGCACCAGGTAGTAACCTGTAGTGATAATTAGAAACCAATTCAAAACAGTTCTATATACTGTTTATGATATATTTCTATTTTGAGAGAGAAGTAATATTTGCCATCTACCTGTTTTCTTTGAAATAATATTTATACACTATCATACAAAAGCAAGTTTTGTGCAAAAATTATTTTTTTTTAAAGCACACTTCAAAATTGAAGTACTCATAAATTCTTTTAAAAAGTAAACAATTTCTGCATTATAACAATTTTGCGCGGTAATTTAGATTTTACCTGAAACAAATAGATGTTTATCCTAGTATAAATATTTTTAAGAAGTGAAAACGTGTTTCCATGGTTTGCGAAAATTTGAAAGATTGCTGTCCAATATTGTTTTAATCTGCTTCAAATTGTTTGCAAAATTAAATGGATTTCTCTCAAATTAAGAACGCCAGTTTCTCCACTTTTGAGAATATATATTTCTTGAATCATTTGTTTATAAAATTTAAAAAAATGTTTCGTGGATTGAAAAGGAAAACAAATGGACTCTTTTCTTCAAGTTTGTAAAAAATTTGTGATATTTGAACGGAGTACTTAAATATCGATATGGCAGATTTTGTATTTATCGCATAGAACTCTGTATGTAACTGCTGGTTTGTAACTATTGGGTTACCTTAAGGGCATGTGATATTTTACCATAAGAGCAAATTATTTAAACCATTATACTTTCATAATAATAAATATGTTTAGCTAATAATAGTTGATAAACCTTAATCTCATGTAGACGAAGGTTTATTGACTTTTATTAACTAAAAATATTTATTATTATGAATGTAAAATTAGTTTAACTAATTTGCTCTTATGGTAAAGTATCACATACCCTTAAGGGCGTATAGGAATTACCATTGGAGTACATTTATTTTTACTAAGATTAAGTTTGCAATAATAAATATTATACGCTAAAACTATTAAATTGGGCTAAATATTTACTATTTTGAACTCTCTTTCGAATATAAAGTTGGTGAAACTAAATTGCTCCTATGGTAAAGTATTACAGTCGGTCTTGACTCTTATCGATCGAATTAATTATTTATATATGATATCAAATTACATTTTTTCTTATTGATTAATTTTTTCCTTTATTTTTACTCTAGATATTTATTTCAGGCTATTGTACTGAGGTGGCGACTCCAGTTATATTTTGGCTATTCTTTAAGGGCATATGTTACCATGTGAGCAAATTCAGTTTCCAGAACTTCACGTCTGGAACAACCATAAATATTTTTCGCTAAAAATGCTAAAACTAAATAGCCTAATTTAATTTTAGCGAAAAATATGTATTATTGCGCACGTAAAGTTGCACTAATAGTTGAAAAAAATAGTTGAAAAAAATCAACAAATAGGACATTTTCTATTAAATTTAAAATTATAAATCTGAAAAAGTACTTTATATCAGTTTTGTTGATTGTAAAATTTTTTCGCGATCATTTAAAATTAATCCAACTTTTAATTCGAATAAATTCGAGTGTTTATTCCAAGTCACTCCTAATAAACTTTTAAAATTTTTATTGGGTTCAGCCTCGGATTCATTATAATTGATTTTAAATAGATCCCATTGTTTTATAATTCAAAACTCATCTCGGATTGGCTCTAAATGTCTCAGATTAATTCAAATAAGATTTCTATCCATAAATGTCATCCGAGTTGATTTGAAATGTATTAAAAAGCTTCGATTTAATATTTAATTTCACGATTGAACTTCGATTAAATTATGTTACACGAAAAACAAAATAGTGTTACAAAATCTTTTCCTCATCCAATTTACAAAACATATGCATTAAACATACACAACACACTTTATACATCGCTTTCGTCAGATATTGTTGGATTTGCGGTAAAATGTTTACCCGGTTTCAAAGCCAGTGGAATATATAGCGAGCTTTACGTTTGCTTTGCTTCTAGAGGCGAGGGTCAAAATCCTCAAAGGGACGATCTATTCAAAGGGCCTTTCTTCGATTTTCTCCATTTCTCTTATACTTATTTCTCCACTCAGTCTTCTTTGCCCCTTGCTTTTCTCTATTACGCAACGACATGTTTGCATTTCCCTCCCAAGGGGCAGACGCCATGTAATTTTCGAAAGCCGATTTCAATTTCGTGTCCTTTTCAGGAGAAAATCTCGAGAGCCTTTGGGTCCTGTCCTCTGCGTCCTGTGGATACTGGATAATATGCCCACATCACAGGATTACGAGAGCTTGCAAAAACGCTTGTGGAAATTCAAGAGATAAAGCAACAACTTTCTTCCTCACTTCTATTTTCAGTCGGTGAGTCTTTAAAAAAATTATAAATTTATCTTAACCAAATTAATGAGCATTTTTACACCTTAGGCAAATCTATCAAGCAAAAATTATAATTGATGCTTTCATCTATCAGAAAAAAAGATAATTGGTTTAAATTGCCGTAGAACCGCGGATTTTTTTAAAAATAGATTTGTTGTCGGTGTAAAAGTATTCAAAGATAAAAGTTGGTATGGAAAAAACTGGAATAGGCAATGACAAAAGTAGGCGTGTCTAAAAGACAGCCAATTCAAAAAGTGGGCGTTACATATTTGAAAAAATAGGCGTGGTCACGGGTACAGTCAACAAAAAAAGCATTTATAAAATTGTCATCTCATTGGATAGTTTTGTTAAAAAACTTCTGTTATATTATAAAAAAAACCTTGTGACTTCAACGCCTCTATAGAAAAGCTCGTGATTTGTGAATCGTCACAAAGCAAATGTCGACTTTTCTTGGATAGGATAGGAAAATAATAGGTTCGAAGGTGGGGGTAGAAAGAATGGAGTTGATGGGGCGAAAATCATGAAGGTCGGAACCGGAAACGAAGCTCACTGCGGTGTGACGTCACTCACAAAAGTTTTCCTGCCATTTCTGTATCTTTTGAGCTTTTATTTTTTTTTTAATTACTTAATTATTCTTTTCGATATGTTTTACTTTGAAATTATGTAGTTTATTGACTTTTCTGAATTTCATATTTTTCCCTTTATTTTTTTAAACATCTAACTCGTGTATTGCCTCATTTATTTTACACGTCACAAAATACGCCGTCGGGCAGTCGTTCGATATGATGTTTCCATTCTCAAAATGTCGAAATGGCCGCATAAACACATTTTTATATGACACGCAAGTTGATATATGTCTTTCTCTCCTGGACCCATCGAGATGTATCCCACCACCCTTTGTTCTGGCAGCGAGCGTCGTCTCTCACCATTGGTATTCCAGCGTCGCGACGCCCCCTTCCTTCTATACGACCTCCTTCATGTTCTATTCCCCTTTTTCGCTTTCTTTGACAGCCTCAAAATTTGATCTCTTCATTTTACTGAACAAATCTTATTACTAGAAATCTTCTCATGTATTAATGTTAAATATTTTTTTGTTTTTTCAAATTAGAGTCTGAATCTATCCTTGGAACTTAAAGTTTTTTAAGGTTTGAGTACTTGACCAACTTTGTAAGGGTTGCTTCTCCAGTTCGCGAATCGACCGGGCCAATAAAAACTTTACAGTCCCGTAATGAATGCAAGAAATAATTATCTCATGAATACATTAGTTTTATTATCCACCGACACGGAACGGACCGTAAAAGGCGGCAGTCGTGATCTTGACCCCCGATTTTCGCTGCCTTTGCTTTCATATTACTCTACGATTAGACTCGAAATTGTCCAATGACTTTCTCACCCACCTTTCTTTCATTTGTAGCTTCTACTAATCTCATAACTCGTTTAATATGCTCTGAAAACTAATTTCACAATTCTTCAAACTCTACGTTAAAAGTTGATATATATTAGAAACGGATTATTAAAAATCCCATTTACTCTAACATTCGGATTTTTAAACACTCGCATTTTTTTAAACTCAATTATAGGCACATTTCTATTTAATTATATGAAATTAATTAAATCTGTGAATATTGTATTTTTGTCGCGAAGAAGACGTGAAGAAAGTTACGTTAATAAATTGGATAGTTGTGAACCAAGAAAGTCACTTTGGTGTTTGGAAAGGTCAGGTGGATCGGGAAACCCCTTTTAGAACTTCTAAATAACTCGAAGAATAGCTGGAAATATGGGATATCAATGATGATGCGATACAACTCGTCAATTTGAAAATGACAAGCAGTTGGGTTGGGGCAAATGGAACTTCCAAATTGATAAGAAAAAAATTAGGTGTGTGATGAACGGAGCCCCTGCCGCATCACTTCTATTTAATCCAATTCAAAAAAGTCTTTTTATAGCCCATGTTTCATTTCAGCTGCTTTTCATACCTCTATATAACTAAAAAGTGAAGTCATTGATAAATAATGCAAAATTTGACATCTATTTCGCATTTTGCATCATTATCGCATTAAATTTTCATTTCTGAATCGACTTTTGTCTAATTTACACATTCATTCATTAAATATTCCTAAATTTGGAATACATTAAAACTTGAAAGCATCCCCTCATTATAATGATCGCCTTACATAAAACGCGAATCTTCATTGAAATGAAACGATCAAAGATTGAGAATTAGAACTCTAGAGATTAGAAATCATGTATCATGAACGCGTCCTTCTTTTTGAATCGCAAGCTCGCTTCGCAATGTTGGGATTCGTGAAGAAAGGGTGTGAATTTGAGCTAGATGGTGGAAAAAAGAGCAAGAGAAAAAAAATCGAGAAGAGAAGAAGAGAAGAAGGGAAGGATAGCAGGGTGATGCATGTCCCATGTAGCTCGGTTGGTTTGAACGTGATCCTGTGACTGATCCGCGAAAGCGTAAAAGGGTTTCCACCCCCACCCACCATTCACCCCTTTATCCACTCTGAGAAGCTCGGGGGTGTCGAGAAGCGACGATCAATCACTTCCTGGCAGTCACCTCCATCTATACCGTAGCTGCTGTGCCAGTATTCACATAAAGGGTTTCCGCTGATAGCGCTAAACGAACCCCAAAAGTAAATGCGTCCCCTGCCATCAACTTCTCGGTTGCAGTTGCGATAAACTGCGCAACGATAGATTATCCACCTGCATGTCAACAACGAGTATGTTCCCAACTTCTGGGAAAAGAAAATGTAGGGGTTCAACTTTCCGATGGAAAAACACTCTACTGATGATTTTCATTTTCATTCCGATCCATCTTTCATTGTATCGCAGAATATGTATGTAATTCAGAAAAATAGGGGCAGAAGGGTTATTTTTCGAATATCGTGAGAAATTTAACTTGTCATCCTCAGACGCTGTTTTGTTTCCATTATTTGGTTTTTGGTCAGAGAGAAAATAATTCGAGATGTAATATATAAGATTGGAAATATTATCCTAAGGTAGATTGAGTTTAATTGAAGAAAGGAATTAGTTTTTTTAATATTAGACATGAAAGGTCTAGTACATATAATAAACTAGGAGTTTTTAACGAGAAGATTTATCACCTGTTCTAGTTTTTGTTGAATGGAAGCAGCATTGTATTCGAGATAAGAAATCCTGTTTCCGGGTCGGATCCTGCACATCACTTAGTAGCTCAGTGACATTCACGTACGTGCATTCCCACTCATACTTGCTGGGCATGTGCATTCAATATCGCCTTTTCCCTTCCATACTGGAATATCTACGAATACCTACGATAATATTGATCTGCAACTCTCTGGAAGCACCACCCTCTGCACTCCTCTCTTCTCGTTTTTCCTTCTGACCAACGCTCTTTTCCCGAATCGAGTCCCCAAGGCAATATCTTACTTTAATTATATTGCGTTTACCCTATTCAGACTTCACCCTTCGCGACGAACGTTACTCATAAGACTGTAAGCAACTTGAAGGGCGAGAAACATTTCCATCGAGCAGGTCAAATTTATCTTCCAAGAGGCAGAAAAGGCGGCAGAAAAGTATTAATTGTTTCGTTTTCAAATCGGGGTTTTCATTTTTCATAGACAAACACGAAATTTAATATTACATTCAATTGAAAGATGAAGGATTTTTCTTCAATCTCGAAAATGAGTTTCCAAAACTAGGGCTAACAGAATATTTCTGAAAAAATAGGGTTCAGCAAGTGAAATTTCATCTCTTAAGTGTCAATAGGTATTTTGAGGGTCACATTTATATATATAATGTACTTGAAGGAGAATATTATGTTTTATTCGAGCGATCAAAACGAAAAGTATTAGAGGGAGCAGGGTGAGCGAGTTTATTTCCTCATACAAGACTTTTCCCAAGGTTTATGTATTATTCGCGAGACGGTGGATTCGGTTTTGACCGAGGGTATTTTAAAATTGGCAACCCTGCCGCTTTTGGAGCCATTCCACCCCCTTTGGGTATGCTGCCTACACGGGGACTCGATCGAGAGAATGTGTTTTTTCCGCGCCCTCAAATACGTCACATGAATAAAAAATATCCTTCAAAGTTGCCAGCCCCAGCGTCTGCCTTACCACCCACTCACCCCTAATCCCAACCCTCGAGCTGATCCCCGTGAAATGGCCAGCAAGAGGCTGCATATTGCTGAAAGTGGAAATTTCTCAGTCTTTCTATCCAAGCCAGCATCTCAAATGCTGATGTTTTCACTCTGATGATGTTTTCCAGGATATCTCTTAGCAACATTTCTTCACTATTTTTGTTATCAGAACAAAGGTTCTCCTCTTCCTTTTCTTTGATGAACTCTCTAAATCTGAATCAGTGAAATGTTACTGATTCATTCAGTGAACAAAAGTCACTGATTGAATCAGTACAAAGGAATCATGTGGACCGATAGTTGGCAGCACTTGTATACTTTATTGAAATTTGTAAAGGTTATATCGGTTCACTAATTAAATTAGTAAGAACTTACTGATAATCAGTGACTAATTATTGAATTGAACAGTGAAAAGTCTCAAATCACTACTTCATCAGTGAAATACTTAATCACTAATTAAATCAGTCAAGTTTTCACTGATTCAAATTTAGAGAGAAGAATTTTAAGGAATTTTAAAGGCCTTCCAATGATTTAAAAGAATTTCAAGTAATTTTAACTGATTTTAAAAGTACAATTTTGTTCTCATCATTTATTCTTGTTTATACTCTTACAAAAAAAGTTATAGATATACATTTATAATATGACGCGTTAACTATAAAAAGAATCAACTCTGAACGCATTTTTCTTGCAATGTAGTAAGCTTTACTGGTTCAAATTGTAATTTTTGCTAAGAAAATTGTAAACCCTACCCTAGTCCTTAAAAGTTACAATTTTAAATAGTAAAATTTATTAAACTAGCAAAACAACACGCGCGCTTCGCGTATGATTATTTGTTTTGTTCTTACAATAATTTACTTTTTACAAGAATTCCAAGAAGTTTCTGAGAATTTTAACGATTTTCACGAATTTTAAGCAATTTTGGAGGTTTTCGTGAGATTTTGAATCTTGTTGTAGAATTTTGAAATTTCAAAAGGTTTTTGAGAAAATTAAAAAATATTTTAAGGAATTTTAAACGTATTCATGGAATTTTAAGAGAATTCAAGAGGATTTTGGCATATTTAAGGATTTTATTAAATTTTATGAAATTTTTAATAATTTTAAGGAATTTTACGAGATTTTTATGTCTTTCAAAATATTTTATGGGATTTAAAGAATTTTAAAATTTGAAAGGGAATTTTATTGAGGGATTGCAAAAGTTTTTTTTATGATTTTTAAAAGATTTTGTACAATTCCATATTTTTAATAATTTTAAGAAATTTCAAGAAATATTTCTGATTTTTACAAGATTTTACGAAATTTTTAAGGATTTCATGGAATTTTATGGGATTTCTATTAATTTCAATGGATTTTAAAGAATTTACAGGTATTTTAACTTTTATTATAAAAATTTAAAGAATTCTAAGAAGTTTCTAGAAATTTAAAGAGATTTTCAATAATTTTAAGCAATTTCGAAAGTTTTCGTGAAATTTTAAGGTACGTAAAAGGGTTTTTGAGAATTTTAAAGGATTTTGAGGGATATTAATCGTTCTCATGGAATTTCCAGGAATTTTAAGAGAATTCAAAGGGTTTTAATGATTTTTAAAAGACTTTGGCATTTGTAAGGGTTTTATTAAATTTTATGCAGATTTTACGAAATTTTTATGCCTTTCAAAATATTTTATGGGATTTAAAGGATTTCAAAATTTCTAAGGGATTTTAAATGTTTTAATATAATTTCCAAGAATTATAGGACAATTAAGAGATTTTATTGGTATTTTAAAGGATTTTATGAAATTTTATGGAATTTCTAAGAATTTTATGGAAGCTGACGAAATTTTTAATACTTTTAATTAATTTTAAATGTTATTGTAGAATTTTAAAGAATTTCAAGAAGATTCTGGGTATTTTAAGAAGTTTTCACGAATTTTAAGAGATTTTTATGACTTTCATGACTTTCAGGGTATCAAATGAGCTCAATTTCTAAAATTATAAATTTTTTAACACTTTATACTTGAGAAAATTAAAGGTATCAAATTCAAAGCGTTTAAATCAAGGTTTTAATATCTCCAAAGATGAAAAATGTTAGTTGATGCGCTAACTCTAATATATTGAATCGAATGACAATTTGGAAGAAAGGGGGTGATTTGAATCGACAAGGGAAGAAAAAAAAGCGTTGGGGGTGCGGGGTACCGAACGTTACGGGTCATAAAGCATCCTCAGTCACTGAAACTGACTAGAATGTGCGGGTGTGTACTATTCTGTCACGCTGTCCAGATGCGTGTGCACACCAGGGGGTTGTTTATTGTCTGCCCTGTACTTTTAAAGTAATAGAATTGCGATCTAGCTCTACTTTTCTATCATGCGGACTCTAAAGAGAATAACGAGTCTGAAACTCCTTGAAGATACACTCAAAGTAATTCGTCTTAGCGCGATTACAGAAAATAACTCGCTCCTTTTATCGCTTTCTGCAAGTGCCCACACTTTAATTATTTTACTGCCGGGAGCACCAAACTGAATTATATAATTCAAGAGAAGTATCCAAGTTCTAACTTCGAAATTCGAATTCATCATTTGAATTTTGACAAATATTTAATTGAATATTTTTGTATGTTAAATGAAACGCCAATATTTTTTCGCTCTGTAGACGCACTTCTAACAAGAGTTTAAGGGTGTTGGAGCCAAGTTCTCATCCAAAAAGTCAATTTCTTCATTTTACTTAACTAATATTAAATTTAGAATTTTTTCCCTCTGTAGAATTAATCAATTTTTAACTAGAATTATGCACACAGAGTGATAAAATATCTAATTCAAATATTTTTTAAGTAAAATGAAAATATTCAATTTTGAAGTTAGATTTTGAATTCTTCGTTGTATGCAAAAAGTATCGAAATTAAATATTTTTTCGCTCTGTATGCAGTCTTATATTTGAAAAAAGATTAGCGCTACAGAGCGAAAAAATATTTATTTATAATTTTCGTTGAGTAAAATGGAGAATTGAATTTTCAGTTTAACAGTTGTGTCC